>JAZEWU010000054.1:2698455-2715444 GCA_036362915.1 Geotria australis | reverse complement strand
TGTCACCTACGTTTAGTGGCGAACGACGGTTGCTTTGTACCTTTGTCTTTTGATCGCCACTTCGTCGGTGCTCACTAACAGCACTTAGCCCAAGTGTCGTTTAAAGGCTATATACGGGGGATGTTGTCTTTGCAGCTGGCAAGGAGCGATCAGGAGTTGAGCGACGATGTTCTCGTGGAAGAGGAGCGGTTTCAACACCTCGTCGCGCAGTACGAACAGCAGTGCAGGGTACGGCCCTCTCTCCCCCCCATCTCACCACCTCCTCATCTTCCCGCTCCTCCTCTCTCCTGCTCACCATCCCTCTCCTCCCATCCCCTCACCACCTCCTCACTACCTCCTCACCGTCTCTCACCTCATTTCACCTCATTATCTTGTCGCCATCCCTTGGTGTCCCTCTCTGCACCTCTTCCTCACTGTGTCTCTATCCACCTCCTCAGCGTCCGTCCGCCGCGCACCTCTTCAGTAGATAGATGTTTATTATTACAGTAGAAAAATTCCCAGTGAGCTTGCAAGCTCTTTACGGGACTCCTGCGACACAACAAACAGTATCCCTCTCTCCACCTCTCACCTCACCGCCGCCTTCTCACCTCCGCCGTGGCTGTGTCACCTAGTATGTGGTGTTAGTTGCGAACACATGGTACAACGTTGGTCCCAGCGATTGGACGATAATTGGCTCTCTGCTCTGTGCTAGAGCAGCGTCGGACCTTAATAGGCGCCCGCGGGAATCCCGCTTCCAGAGCTTGCAAGCTCGCCCGGGTATTTTCTGGTGTCATAATAAACACTTATCTATCTAAAGTCTGTCTGTCATGAACAGCAGCGGTCCAGATTCGTTTGTATATCACGTGTCGTGTGTCACCTCTCTCCCCTTGCCTCCCGTTGATGTGGCCCAGCGGGTCAAGGTAAGTGGCAGTGGAGCGCAGTGCCATTTCCTGTGATGGTGATGATTGTGGTGATGATGGTTACGGCGATGATGATGGTTATGGTGATGATGATTATGATGGTGATTACGGTGGCGATAGTGATGATGGTGGCGATGATAATAATAATTTTACATTTATAACGCGTGGCACGTATTCATTCAATGTCGAAGAAATTCATTCGACGAGAGAACGACTCGGAGGCGTAGCGAGGAAGGCGCAGAGGCGGAGGAGGCAGCCAGGCGGTTTGCCGGCGCCAACATATTGCCACACACTGCTTCCTATATATTATGATGTAATCGGCCAAATAATTAATGAGTGTTTTTTTTTTATGATGGCGATGATGTCGACGATGTAGGAGCTACGGGACAGGAACGACGAGCTGGAGGCTGAGCTGGAATCCGTGCGCAGAACGGCGCAGAGACAACACAGCGTCAACTCTGGTCAGTGCTGCCCTCCAACTCCCTGCACCTCGCCGTCCGTTCCCAGACCGCGCTGCGCTGTTATCGGTAATCGGTGCTCGCTAACACAGTGCCTGTGGCGAGAGTTGGTGAGGATTTGCTTTGTGCGTGTGTGGGGAGCGGTGGCCCAGCGGTTAGCGCGCTGGGCTACAAACCTGGCTATCCGAGTTCGATTTCCGCTCACGGCCTACACCAGTGACGATTTTCTGAATCGGTCCTGGGCCTCCCCTACCGGTCCTGGGCCTCCCCTAGGTGGACTCGGCCTCAAATTAGTACCTCGTGCGGTGTGTAAACATCGCCACTAGGGAGACAAAGACGGCCAGGTGTGGTGTTGGTCACCCACCCTCTCGTTTGCCGTGTCGGCCTTCCTAGGTGCTACTCGCTGATGGCACTTGACCCTACAGCCTGTTAAGGCTATACGGGGGATCTTTGTCTTTGTGCAGACACCTCGCAGGCGGGAGACAGGAATTCTCCGGAGACACGAGGAAAAACGCTCAACGGCACCCACAGCGGTAAGGGCATGATTGTTGTGTCGCAGGAATCCCGAAAATAGCTTGCAAGCTCACTGGGTATATTTCTGCTGTAATAACAAACATCTATCTATCTAAGGGCGATCACCATCAGCATCATCAGCAGCATCATCACCTTCACAACATCACCATCGTCACCATTCGCGTCAGCAGCAGTAGCGTCATTGCCTTTACAACATCAGCATCATCGCGAAGACGTGTGTGTGTGCGAGTGTGCGTGCATAGGTGCTACTCGGTAACAGCACTTGACCCTACAGTCTGTTAAGGCTATACGGGGATCTTTGTCTTTGTGCGTGCGTGTATACTGCATTTGCCTGTGTGCGCCGATGTGTATGTGCTTGGATGTGTGTGTGTGTGTTCCAAGGGGAGCGGTAGTCCACTGCACTCCGAAACCTGTAGAGACCCAAGTTTCATTCCCGCTCAATACCTGGTGTGGTGTTTACACTTCAGCACAGGGGATACAAAGGCAGCCAGGCGTGGGGCTGGTTACCCACCCCGTCTTGTGCTGGACAGGCCTTCATTAGGTGCTCGCTAACAGCGCTTGTTGACGTCTACACGGTTGATATTCGTCTTTGTTTTGCTGTCGCCAGGCTCTGGCTCGCCTAGCCCAGGCCTGCCGCTGGAGGCTGAGATGGCGATGGAGCGGCTGAGGCAGCGACACCAGGAGGAGGTGCAGGACCTCAGGATCAAGCTGGAGACCAAAGTCAGTGTCTCCGTGGAAACTGTCGCCGTGGCGACCGTTGGCAGGGACCCTCGTAGCGACGGGAGGGCAGGGGGATTCCAAATATGACAAAGTGTGATCGGCCCTTTAGCGGTTCTGCTCAGACTGAAATGATTACCTGCTGATGGGACGTTAATATCAAAACGTCTCCATGCTCAATCGCGTGCAGCGTCAGTAACATTCAGATTATAACCGTCTGTGATTGGACGGAGGGGCGGCACGGTGGCACAGTGAACAGCGCTGCCACCTCACAGTAAGAAGTGTTAGTATGTTAACAGTTTTATTATTGCCAGAAAGGGTATCTCTTTACATTAGAAGGTCCCGGGTTCGATTCTTGGCTCGGCTGCATTTTGTTGTCCGCGTGGATTTTCGGCGCCTGCTGAGTAAATTGCCCCCCGGTGCCTTGGAAAGGACTGCTGTCCCATCCTGGGTATAGCCCTGCTTTGGGCCCTGTGGCTAACGGACCCTTTACAGCAGTGGTCTCTAACCAGACGATCGCGTTCGACAGGTGGATCCCAAAGCCTTGAAAAATCCATCTTAATATTCAAAAAAATATATATCGAGAGAGCCAGAGTGGGGAAAAGCCGAGATTCTATACGTTGGTTGTATTTTAAACCGTGGCGGCCGTGGGTCGCAAATGCAAGCTTCTGCAGATAGTTTGCAGCACTCACAGATAGTGTGCAGCAAGCACAGGCGTCGGCACTGAGAATAGGTGAGTGTTGTGCATAATGTACATTATTTGAGGGGGTTTTATAAAAGTAGATTTTTTTTACAGGTAGGTATTCGGTTGCGTTTAGATTCTAAAAAATTATCTTGTGTTTTAAAAGGTTGGAGATCCCCTGCAGTGTACAGGATTAAGCCGGGGGCCGCTAACGATGACGATAATCGGATCTGAATCCGTCGCACGCGGCCGATCTCACCGCGACGCTGCGATCGCCCCGCAGACCAATTACTACGAGCGGGAGCTGGAGCGAGTGCAGCGCGGCGCCGAGGACCTGCGCCGCAACGTGGAGCAGAGCTTCAAGCTGGAGCTCAACGAGCTGGAGGAGCAGCTCCGCCAGAGGGACACGGAACTCCACGACGGGGACCTCCGCCGCAAGGACACGTGGCAGCGGGAGGTGGCGCGCAGGGACGGCCTGGAGGCGGAGCTCCGCGAGGAAGCCAAAAGGATGAGGTTGGTAGGCTGCGGCAGTATTGTGGAGGTGGGGAGGGATGTCGCCTTAAGAGTGAATCGCGCTTCCTGATCGTGACTTTAAAGTGTTTTTTGTTGTTGTTTTCATTGAGGAAGGTTTCAACTCGTGTCCGACAGCCGCTGTGTGTGTGTCTACAATAGCCGTTTTTGTTTTGATTTATCTCCTGAAGCTTGGGCGATCTCTTGAAGCGTTAAGCATGAAGACGTTCAATAGAAAGATGTTTGTTAAATGCCCAGTGAGCTTTGCAAGCGGGATTCCTGCGACACAACAAATACGCAAATTTACAAAAATAGATTTAAAAATATATTAAAATACCTAATTAACTAAACAAAAAAAATAACCGTGAGGGAAACTGTCATAGTGTAATGGTCAGCAGCTTGGATTTGTAATCCAGAAGTCACCCGATCGGTTTGATCTCCTGACACAGTGTGTGAAACGATGGGGCAAGTTTCTGAAATGCACATCGCCGCCTTTGTCCACCCAGCAGTGCAGGGCTGCGCCTTTATCTTGTTAAAGGTCCAGGGGTCACTGATTGTTGTTTGATCGCAGGGCACAGCTGGAGGCCGCGACCTCTGACCTTTCGGAGCTGCGGGCCCGCACGGAGGCAGAGCAGGAGCTGCAGGCACAGGCGAGCTCCCTCACCTCCTCACCCTGTCACGCTCACTTCGTTCATCTCACCCCGTCACCCTCACCTCGTCAAGATCACCCATTGCCCAGTCACACTCACCATATCATCCCTCGTTCAGTCATCTTCAACTCCTCGGCCTCACCTATTCACCGTTACGGTCTTTCCTCCAGCTCACAATGCTCACTCTGTCATCCACTCGCCGTTATCAACTTCACCTCGTCCTCACTGCATTCTGCAGGTGCAACAGGAAGCCACGCAGAGGCAGCGCCTCGAGACGGAGCTCCGCGGGAGCACCGAGCGGGCTGCCGAGCTGGAGTCGCAGCTCCGCGAGAAGACACAGAGGGTCGTTGTGCTGGACGCAGAGCTCCATGAGAAGGCCAGGGTGGTTAGCAAGCTCGAGGCGGAGCTCCGCAAGGAAGCCCAGTGCTTGGACAGACTGAAGGAAGAACTTGGTGAAGGGGCTCGACAGGCCAGTGGCTTGGAGGTGGAGCTCCGCGACAAGGCTCAGCATGTTGTTGGCCTGGAGACGGATCTCCGTGATAGGGCCCAGAGGATTGTCGGGCTCGAGACGGAGTTGCGCGACAAGGCTCAGCATGTTGTTGGGCTGGAGGCGCAGCTCCGTGACAGGGCCCAGCAGGTTGCTGGGATGGAGGCGGAGCTCCACGGGAGGGGCGAGGCGGTGACTGGCCTCACGTCGGAGGTGGACAGACTGACGCAAGAGAACGAGGCGCTGGTGACAGAGCGGCACACGCTCCGCACGGAGGTGCGTGCGTAGCGGGGGGCTGTGTGTGTGTGTGCATGCCCGTGGGTTTGTCTTTGTGGCAGCCAATGGCACCTGGGTCTGTCCCATGACCTACTGTCGGCGAGCCTTCGACACTCTGCCTGGCCTCAAGGTGCACCTGGCCTGGCACAGGCACCGTGGTGACGGCGGTTGTTGTTGCTGTGGGTGCGTACGGAGAGCGGTGGTGCAGCGGTTAGCGCATCGTGCTACGAACCCGCCGACCCGTGTTCGGCTCCCGCTCACGGTCAACATCGCTGATAAAGTATCTGAACCTGTTCCGGGCCTCCTCTAGGTCGACTCAGCTTTAAATTAGTACCGGGCACAGTACACGGCTCAGATGAGCCGGCCGCAGTGTGTGAAGAGCTAGCTGTTGAAGAATGACACTGATGCTGATGATGATGCTGATGATGATGATGATATCAGATGAGCGGGCTGCAGGCCGTGAAAAGGGAGCTGGCGTCTCTGCAGGAGGAGAAGAGGCTCCTCCTGGAGCAAAACCAAGCGGCGCTCTCGCGCCTGGGCTCGCTGCAGCACAAGGTGATCCTCTACCTCCTTCCTCGCGGCCCGAGCTCCGGTCTCAAGGCTCCTCTCCCCAATAAAGACCCAACTAACGACTCCACTAGCGACTCTGCTGTGTAGAGTGCGGGATTGTATTGGGGCGAGTGGCCGGAGTAGTGATGCGAGGTATTTATGGTGTCCTGTGTGGATAGCGCAGTGGCATATTATTGCTGTTTTGTAAGCGATGTGTTGGTGGATGGGTAGCCAGTGTAGAGTGTCCATGCATTTTGTGGTTCGTTGGTCGCTCGCTTTGATGTTGAGGACTGCACGTGCTAGGTTGTTTTGGAGACGTTGCAGTTTCGCGCACTGTTGTTTCGTGAATCCTGTGAGTTTTGCGTTGCTTTCCGTGAGCGATGAGACCCCTGTGACCCCGGTCCCCAGGTGCTCTCCGCCGAGGGCTCCCTCCGTAGCCGCGAGCTGGAGCTGGCGCGCCTCAACACGGAGCTCCGCCGTGGGGCCCAGGACAAGGAGGGCCTCGCGGCGGAGGTCGCGACCCTCCGCGAGGAGGCCACGGCGCTGGGCGGCGAGGTCGTGACCCTGAGGCGGCAGCTGCGCTCGGCCGAGGAGCAGGTGGGGCCCTCCGTCTCATGCTCGTGCTGCCCTTTCGGGGCCCACAGGCCGGATATAGCCCCACGGCCCACGGGGTGGCTACAGCCCTCGGCCCATTGGCCGGCTACCGCCTACAGGCGGTATCGCAGTGCACAGCACTAATCTTACATGGTTACTTGAAAAAATGTGCAATGCTATATATTTTGGACTATTTTATTAGAAAAAAAAATGTGTTGGTTTATTTAAATTTGGTTATTTATGAATCTTGTAGGGGCGGCACGGTGGCGTAGTGGGTAGCGCTTCCGCCTCACAGCAAGAAGGTCCCGGGTTCGAATCTTGGCTCGGGGTGCCTTTCTGTGTGGAGTTTGCATGTTCTCCCCGTGTCCGCGTGGGTTTTCGCCGGGCACTCCGGTTTCCTCCCACCGTCCAAAGACATGCTGCCAGGTTAATTGGCGTACTGACTAAAATTTCCCCAGGCGCCCTGCGATGGACTGGCGTCCCATCCTCGGTGTTCCCCTGCCTTGCGCCCTGTGTCTGCCGGGATAGGCTCCGGCTCACCGCGACCCTGTATAGGATTAAGCGGTTTCTGAAAATGAATGAATGAATGAATCTTGTATATTTTTTTGTATTATTGTCAGCAACTCACGTGTTTGTTGTGTCGCAGGAGTCCCGTAAGGAGCTTGCAAGCTCACTGGGTAATTTTCTGCTGTAATAATACAAATCTGTCTATCAGGGTACGGACCATGACCCCGTGTCATACGGTCTCCATAGTGGCGGTTTTTAAACATCGTCCACTATGGCAACGAAGGCAGCCGGGCGTGTTGCTGGCCACCCACCCCCTCGGACGCCTTGTCGGCCTTCATCGGTACTACTCGCTAACGCAATTTGACCCTGCGGTCTGTTAAGGCTATACGGGGGATCTTTGTCTCTGCGTAGGCAGAGAGGTGTCCGCAGCTGGAGCAGGAGCTGAAGATCGTGCGTGGGGAGCGAGAGGCGCTCACGCAGGACTCTCAGGAGGCGCGCGATAAGGTGAGATCACCGGCTACAGACGGGGTTACCTGCGGCGTCACTGCCGGGGAGACAAAGGCGGCTGGGCCCAGTGCCGGCCACCCACCCCGTCGCGTGCCCCGCGGGCGTTCACAGGTACTCGCTAACGGCGGTAAAGCGATTCGCATGTTCGTTTGTGTCGCAGGAGTCCCGTAAAGAGCTTGCAAGCTCACTGGGTATTTTTTCTGCTGTAATAATAAACGTCGATCTATCTATCTACCCACCGTACTTGATTCTGCGCGCCGGCGTGCATGTGTCTCACGTGCCGCAGATCCTGGAGCTGAATGCCGAGCTGTGCCTGGCTCAGTCGCAGCACCAGAGGGAGCTGCAGCGAGTGAGGGCCGACGTGCAGGCGAGAGCGGAGGAGCCACGCGGGGAGAGGGGCGGCGACGACGCGAGGGAGAGGGCGGCCATCGCGGCGGCGGCGGAGGCTGCGGAGGCTGCGGGGAGTGACCTCAGGGCAGAGTTCCAGAAAATCATCGCCGCGCAGCAGGTGGGACGCTCCACCTGTCCGACGGCACAGAGACGGGCTACCTCGTCTACACCTCTCTACGTCGTCTCCACCTCCTTCTTCACCTCCTCTCCACCTCAACTGCTCCTCATCTCAACCTCCTCTCTGCCTCCTGTCCACCTCCTCTCCACCTCATCGCCACCTCATATCCACCTCCTCTCCACCTCTCCACCTCGTTTTTCGCCTCCTTTTCTACTTCCTTGCGACCTCCCTTTCCAGCTCCTGCTCCAATCGTCTCCACTTCCTCTCCACCTCGTCTCCATCCACATTAACCTGCGTCTTTTTTCCCAGTGAGAGAAACTGTCATCTGTCACCCTATGCCTCCACAGCTCAACATGGTTGTCAGTGATCCTAGCCTGGCACTGTTGGCATGGAAACACCATTACTTGGTGGTGATTGGTGACTGACCTTGTGTGCTGTGTGTGTTCGCGTGTGTTTGTGCGTGGATATGTCCGAGCGATTGTGTCTGTGTGTGTGCGTGCATGTGCCATATCGGCCTTCAAAGGTGCTCGCTAACGGCACTTGACCCGACAGTCTATTAAGGCTATACAGGGGATCTTTGTCTTTGGGGCGCGGTAGTGCAGCGCTACGAACCCGGCGACCCGAGTTCAAATCCCGCTCACGGCCAACGACACCGGTGACGATTATCCGAACCAATCCTGCACCTCCTCTAGGTCGACTCAGCCTTCAATGAGTATCCGTTGTGGTGTGTCTGCGTGTGTACGTGCGTAGGAGGAGCACACCGTGGCTCTGCGAGTGATGGAGCAGAAGTTGCAGGAAGTGGAGGTGAACCTCAGGAACGTTCGCGAGATGCTGCAGGAAAAAGTTCAGCGGCTGAAGGAGCAGGTGACGTGGCCCTCACTCACCGCTGCACCCGCCACTCGCCACTCACCCCCCGCCACTCGCCAGTTGCCACCCGCCATTCGCCACTCACCAACAGACGTTACCAGACAGCGGCAGCTCTCGTCTTTAGGGAAAGGAAGGTCTGGTCCTCCCTACTCGGCATGTTGCCGCCGCAACCCCCACCAGGGGATCAAGGTAGAAGCGTTCACGTCGCGATCCCTGTCGTGTGGCCATCACGCTTCGAAGAATCGAATCGAATTCGAACCCCCACCAGGAAAAGTGGCGCTCTAAAAACGGATAGATGGATAATCGTTGTATTTTTAATTGTTCACGCCAGGAAGAGTCACCACTGTGGTGCCCACCACACCCTGCCCCCCAATGTGCTAACGATGAGTGCCACCCCCTCTGCGTTCCCCTCCTCACCCCGTGCCCCCACCTTGTGCCCCCTCTTGCCCACCGTGTGCCTCCCCCGTGCACCCCCCGCACGCGTGCAGATGTGCCGCGCGTCGCGCTCTGACGCGGCCGTGCGGGAGCTGTACGTTGAGAACGCCCGCCTGTCGCGGCTGCTCGCCGACACGGAGGGCCGGCACAGCTCGGCGGCGCAGCGAGAGCGACAGCTGCAGGAGCGGCTGGGCGCGCTGCACCGCGTGCTGGAGCGCGTCGCGCCCGCGTCGCTCTCCGCCGCGTGACGGACGGGCGCGGCGGTGAGATGGGGGACACGGCGGAGGAGGAGGGGAGAGGTGGCTGGGGACACGTGGAGAGGCAGACGGAGAGAGATGCAGATGGGACGAGAGGTTCTTAGAGCAGTTGAAACACCGAGAGAAGGAGACAGATACAGACGGGATGAGAGGTTCGGAGAGCGGGTGAGACACATAGAGAGGGAGGAGAAAGATGCAGATTTGATGAGAGGTACGGAGAGCGGGTTAGACATGTAGAGAGGGAGACGGAGAGACATACAGAGGGGATGAGAGGTACTTAGAGCAGTAGAAACACATAGAGAGATGGAGAGAAGTACAGACGAGATGAGAGATACGGAGAGCGGGCGAAAGAGACAGGAGAGAGGGGAGAGTGAGAGGGCACCACCTGGTGTGGAGAGCTTAACCCCTCTTCTCCCATCTCAGCCCCAAAACCTGTCCTTCGTGTCGACTACCCATAACCACCCCTCCCTTAAACTCCATGCTAATTCTAAACCTAAGCCCTCGCCCTAACCCTATCCACAAACCTCACCCTAGCTCAAACCCTATCCCTACACCTTTCCCCTGGACCTAACACTAACCCGAGCCCCAAACCCTTACACCTTAAGCCTAGTCCTCAACCCTAACCCCCATCCCTAAACCTATCCCTACCTTATCCCTACCTTATCCCTGGTTGGATTCCACCTCTAGCGCTGGGCGTTGTTGGTTGTGCGTGATGCAGTATTTAAAGCAATCATTCCAAAGAGTTGGAGCTGGGCATCGCCCCCGGCTCCGCGCAGTATCTCCGTCATGGGGACACGAATCCCGGAGACCGGCCATTCCCGATTTTGTTGTTGTGTAACTCCGCGAGATGACGGAACTCCAATTAGTCGACGCCGGAAGTCGCAAACCCAAAACACACACGCGACCCGTCCACCCATCCGTCCACTGTCAGAAACCGCTTAATCCTGTACAGGGTCGCGGTGAGCGGGAGCCCATCCCGGCAGACACAGGGCGCAAGGCAGGGCTATACCCAGGATGGGACTCCAGTCTATCACAGGGCACCGGGGGCAATTTATTCCGCAGAATAATTTACCTATGCAGCAGCATGTCTTTGGACTGTAGGAGGAAAGCGGAGTGCCCGTTGAAAACCCACGCGGACACGGGTAGAACATGCAAACTCCACACAGAAAGGCACCCGAGCCGGGATTCGAATCCGGGAGCTTCTTGATGTGAGGCGGCAGCGCTACTCACCGCCACGCCACCGTGCCGCCCCGGTGCTCTTTAATTACCTTGCTGCCGGCTTTCTGAGGACACTCCAGTTTCTTCGCACATTTGTAACCGCTCATGGACGGTGTGGTGCTGTAACGTCGCAATGTAGGACCACAGAGCTCGGGCAATTGTTGGCGCCGGTTCCGGCTGTCTTCCTGCTTGTGTGGTCAGTCTCACTCCGCTGCTGCTGTGAGCGATAAATTACCTTCTCTCACCGGCCCCGGCATTAAGCGCCACGGCAATGCACCGCGTGTGGTGGTGACTTGGTCCTATGCACAGCTACGGCAGTGGCACGAGAGGGCGCTCTAGCAATACTGCGAGTAGCAGTATTAATTTCCCTCAGCAATGAAACGTGACCCCTTTGCGGTACAGCCAGAGGTGAAAGTAAGCCTGTACGGTCCGGTTACGATATATCGATGAGAAAGTTACCGAAGCATTCGGTACAGCACATGTGGGAAGCGGGGGTTGCGATAAGACCGTAATAATAAATGCTGTAATAAATAATAATTATTATGAAGATACGACCATACCGCTAAGAAATCGAAGTTACTTTCAGCCCTGAGTACAGCAGTGTATCAACAACACCAACCTCCGATCGCCACTAAGTGGCGGTGACGTCACCACGGCGCCTGTGCCAGGCCAGGTGCATCTTGAGGCTATCACGCAGAATGTCGAAGGCTCGCTGGCAGCAGTGTATCGGGGCAGCCTGTGATGCGCAGATGTGAATGGACACGTGTTGCAGTGTCGCTGGGCCTGTGGCTTCCTGCGAAGCTGGGTCCCACATCTGAGTGGTCAGTCGTGCGGCCAGCTACCATCGCCCGCAACTGCTTTGTTCACACATCTGTGCAGAGCTCGTTGCGCAACAAGGAGATTAAACTGAATGATTCAGGAACGTAGCGACCGGTTTGGGTTAACGTACGGCACGCGATGAAACGGGTGTCCCTACGAATCGCTGAGCAGATCGATGCTTGAATGGAGAGTCTCTCTCTGCTGTGAGGAAACCGGTTGCAGAGACGCGCCGCGTGCAAGCGATTCAAGTTGCATGCAACTGATTGCTACTTCGGGTATCACGGTTGCGCGAACTCTCTCGGAGGCGTCCGTACGCGTGGAGCGAATTAGTTCCACGCAACCGGTTGCCTGCGACGTAAATCATTTCAAGGTTGCGAATCGACAAGTTGCGCTGCGCGGTGCGCGTTCGGTTGCACGCAACGCCGCCCGGGTTCCGTGCAACCGATCCGCTGCTCGGGTGCTGCGGACCCATATTTGAGTGTCGCGCGAGCATCGGTTGACGATGTAATTAGAAGTCTCGTCGTGTGCGAGTGTGGCTGTCGATATTCGCTAGGCAGGAGCTCGTTCGGGATTATTCTCGGTGGCGGTGCCTTGCCTCGGCCTCTACAGTCTCCCCGGTGTTCGTGTTGCTAATGTCAATTTGGCACCGATTTAATTTTTTTAAATAAACGGATTGGGTTTGTATTGACGCAGGTTTTTAACTGCTTGATGTGTGAGAATTGCTCGGCAATTGCTGCTCTTTCTGGATAGCCGTGTCGAGCGTTCCTCACACGTTGCAGGTGTCATCATCAATATCGATGTAGGTTTGTCACGGCTCGATTCATTATGGTTGCTCTTCAGAGCCGTTCTTTCGGGATAGCCGTGTCACTGAGCGATCTACCTCTCCCTCGCGACATTACGCCTGATGATGCTTCCAATGTGCGAGGCGAAACGTCGCGGAGAGGATTTCGGGTGATGTCATCACGCAGATGTTGCGCGTTGACGTCAGCGCTGTGGGCGTGTGCTGGCCTGCGCGCCAGGCAGACGGGAAGCCAGCAAAACTTTTTTGGGAAATATAATGCAGTGCAGTTTTCAGTGTTGAGATTCTATTTAGGGAATGTCTAAGGTAAAAAAAACCATTGTCATCATGAACTTCAACGGAGTCGTCAGTGACACTCGTGTCTGGTCTTAAAAATATATTTTTTATTAGGCGACGTTTCGGGCAGTTGACCCTCTTTGCAGAGATGCCAGAAAGTTGATAATCACCAAATATGATTATTTTAACATAATTCGACGTAATTTTTGTATTACTGTATGGGATTGTAAGACGCACACCCCAGCTGTAGCGGTGCGTCTTATAATCCGATACGTGTGTGTGTGTGAGACACCGAGTTTGGGGGCGTGCGTCTTACTATCCACAGCGTCGTATAATCCAGTGCTTCTAAATGTTGTTCTTTCCAGGGTGCAACGTTTGCTTAACTGTGCGCGCGCTGGGCGTCAAACCTGGCGAACCAAGTTCGAATCCCGCTCACGGCCAACACCAGTGACGATTTTCGCTAACTGCACTTGACCCTACAGTCTGTTGATGCTATACGGGGAGGGATCTTTATATTTGGAATCCTTAATAGGTGCAACTCGCTAACAGCGCTTGACCCTACAGTCTGTCAAGGCTATATGTGGGGCTCTTTATCTTTGGTATCCTTGAACAGCACTTGTCCCTACGGTCTGTTAGGGCTATACGGGGGAGCTTTGCCTTTGGTTTCTCTATTATATTCAGCGCGCGTGTCGCGCAGTCATGAAAACAAACACGAGACACGTGCACTCGTTGCTTAATATTCAGCGCTACTCCCCACACAGAGATATGTACACACAAAATAATACAGCCTGTACACAGACGCACACATCTACACACAGAGACATACACAGGTATACAAAGATACCGTAAACACAGATAGACAAAGCTCCCCCGTGTAGCCTCACGCAGATTGTAGGGTCAAGTACCGTTAGCGTAGACGCCGCTCGCTAACGGTACTCAACACAGATAGACACAAACATATATATACACACATACCGTCCACACAGATATGCACAAATATATGCACAGGTACATAGACAGATGTACAGCGTACGCAGATAGACACACTGGTATACATATACAAGACAGATCCCCGTATAGCCTTAACAGACTTGGGGGTATATCCACGCTCGCGGATATACCCCCTCAGCCCACGCACACCCAATATACATACACACTCACACAATCCCCCACCAAATACACGCGCCCACTCACACTGCCCTACACACACACACCTCCCTTCCCTCCCACACACTCCCCTCCCCACCATTAACACTGCCCCCTCCACACACACACCCACACACGCTCTTCAACAGACACACACTCCAGCAGACATACAACCCCCCCCCCTCAAACATACACACCAGCAGACAGACAGACACACTCCCCACACACACAGCCCAGCACACTCTCCAAGACAAATACAAAGATCCGCCGTATAGGCTTAACAGACTGTAGGGGCAAGTGCCGTTAGTGAGCACCTATGAAAGTCGAACACGGGCACGAGGAGGTGGGTGACCAGCGCCGCGCTCGGCCGCCTTTGTCTCCCTTAGTGGCAATGTTTGCACACCGCACTAGGTACTCATTTGAGGCTGAGTCGACCTAGGGGAGGAGGCCCGGGAGCGGTTCAGAAAATCGTCACTGGTGTTGGCCGTGAGCGGCATTCGAACTCGGCTCGCCAGATTTTTGCAGCCCAGCGCGCTAACCCACTGAGCCACCGCTCCCCACACACTCCCCAAACACACACACACGCCCTCTCAGTCACACATACACACCCTAGTAAACACACACATGCACACACACGCAACAACAGAGAGCCATGCCCGATCCCCACGTGCGTCCGTAGGCGGCATAACGCAGGCACATGCGCTCCGCATATTGAAGAGGGGGACGAGACACGGGGGGAGAGAGGGGGAGGCTGGGGAGAGACTGGGGGGGAGACGGGGGAGAGAGGCACACGGGGTGGGGAGAGAGAGAGAGAGACCGAGGCCGCATGCGTTTGTGTTCATTTTACAAACGCCCATGCTCGGTCTCACAGGGGCGCGCACCAACAGCTGCTGCGGAATCATCACTAGCAACAATCATCAGCAATCATCTACAGCAGCAGCAGCAAGGGCGGCAATCATAATCAGCAACAGCATCATCAGCAGCAACATAACGGAGCAATAGCTGTCAGATCGGGAGCAGCAACATCATAATCATTAACATCATCAGCGGCAGCAACAGCATCGGTAACATCGCAGAAGCAACAGCGTCAAGAGTAGGAAGAGCCACAGCGACAACTGCTGCAAGCAACAGTATTAACATCAAAGCTGCCGTCGTCGACACGGCAACATCACCACCGTCACCACCACAACCATCACCGCCGGCGGCAGAATCGCACAACCGCCTCTAACATAATCTTCGTACTCGATCTCATTAACCACCGTCGAAATCATCACGCCCAGCGTCACCAGTCAGTAACATCATCACCAACACTTCGTCCACCTTCACCAACCATCACCACCACCAACGATTACCATCATCACCACCATCATCACCATCATAACTCCATCGCCCCCATCATCACCATCATCATAACACCACGACCACCACCATCATAACCCCATCACCACCATCATCACAATCATCACCATCATAACTCTATCATCACCATCATCATAACACCATCGTCACCACCATCACCCCCATCATCACCACCGTAACTCCATTACCACCATCACCACCATCATAACCCCACCGCCATCACCATCATAACTCCATCACCACCATCATCACCACCATCATCACCACCATCATCACCACCATCACCGGCGCCACCGTCGCAGCAGAGACGGCGCGATGTTGAGACGGGAGCGCGAGCGGATGTCGCAGAGGCTGGAGGCCACGGTCGCCGGCCTCTGCGAGTTGCGCATCTTACGCGAGCGCCAGGAGACTCTGGTGGCCTCGGAGTTGACCCTGGGACCCGCTCGGAGCCCGGACTCGAGCCGTGACCTGGACCTCCGCGGCGCCACCGAGCGACCCTTAGGAGAAGCGCTGGAGTTACTGCGAGATCAGCTGGTGAGCCGCGTGGAAAGCGATTTGAGAGCGCGTTTTTTGTTGTCGCGTAAAGTGTTGATAAAACATCCATCCTTCCAATCCATCCATTTTCAGAAACCGCTTAATCCTGTAACAGGGTCGCGGTGAGCCGGAGCCCATCCCGGCAGACACAGGGCGCAAGGCAGGGGAACACCGAGGATGGGACGCCAGTCCATCGCAGTTGATAAAACAGTGTAAACTATACAAGGCTTTACCTTTTCTGGCAATGAGAGACGTGTTAAGATCATAAAACACCAAATGGACACCTTTTTGCAAAGGTTCCAGTTTGCAAGCAGCCACACTACATGCTTGTGGCAAAAAAGCCTTACATATTTTACATTATTTGGACACCTTTTTGTTGATCAAACACCGGTTTGCTCAGCGAACGGATCGTGGAAGTGGATATCGCGGAGTTACCTCGAGGAATAATTCAATTGATTGACGCACCCCGAGTTATGTGAATGTGTGTTCTTCTTTGCGATTCTTCGAAGCGCGATGGTCAGCTTCTGGACATCGTTGTCTTTCAGCTCGGCTTCGAAGTGTTTGGTAGAATTCGCAGGTAATACCAAGTATTACTTGACAGGGATCGCGACGTGAACGCTTCTACCTGTTGCCCTGGTAAGAGTCCATCCGTCCATCCATCGTTAGAAACCGCTTAATCCTGTACAGGTTTGTGGTGATCCGGAGCCTATCCCGGCAGACACAGGGCGCAAGGCAGGGCTATACCCAGAATGGGACGCCAGTCCATCACAGGGCACCGGGGGGAATTTGATCCGCAGGCCAATTAACCTATGCAGCAGCATGTCTTTGGACTGTGGGAGGAAACCGGAGTGCCCGGCCAAAACCCACGCGGGCACGGGGAGAACATGCAAACTCCACACAGAAAGGCCTCCGAGCCGGGGATTCGAGTCCGGGACTTTCGCGCACCCCAAGCTATATGAATGTATATGCCGTGCTAAGAGTCGTATTTTTTAAACCCTCGTCAATCAGAAACGTCGAGCTGTCCAGAGATGGGGATATTTTCTCCCCAAATCGAATGTGTGTGGGTTACTGAGTGGGTGAATGAGTAAGTGCTGTTGTGACTCCCAGTGGAGCGTTGCTGTAAAAACGGTGATCATTATTTGATGAGACGAAATTGTATCGGGTAGACGGGGGTCTTCGAGACGGCTGGAGGAGGCAAGAACACAAAGTAACCAAGGAGCAGTTAACCATGGTCGGAGCTATAGAAGAATAGTGCTCAGAAGGGGACTTCTTCTTTGCGATTCTTCGAAGCACGATGGTCAGCTTCTGGACATCGTTGTCTTTCAGCTTGGCCTCGAAGTGTTTGGTAGAATTCGCAGGCAAATACCAAGTATTACCTGACAGGGATCGCGACGTGAACGC
>JAZEWU010000054.1:2592224-2605249 GCA_036362915.1 Geotria australis | reverse complement strand
AGGTGTCATGGGCTGCCTGACTGAGATGACTGGCAGATGCTCCACCTGAGCTCCCTACCGTGCCAACTTGCTGTGCTTGAGCCGCTCGGCTGGGCACAAACACGGGCGAGGTGGTGGTGATATTGAATGATGGTGGAGGTGGTAGATTCGGTGGCGGCAGCAATTGTGGCGTGACAACAGCTGGGCAGTATGACGGTTATAATAATAATTGTAAATTTATAACGCGCACATTTTCAGTCACTGTCGAAGGTACTCACTCGACGAGAGAACAACTCTGAGGCGCGAGGAAAGCGCAGAGAGGCGGAGGAGGCAGCCAGGCGGTTTGCCGGCGCCATGTTGTTGATGTTGATGGTGAAACTTGCGATGAAGGAAATTGCTGGTGGTGATGATGGTGGCGACGATTTTGTCACACATCGATCTGGCGACATAGTGATGACGACAGCAATGCTTGTGGTAAATAAGTGGTAATGCTGGTACTGGTGATGGGGGTTGCTACTCACATCGGTCTGGCGGTGTGATGGTTATGGTCTGTGCCGTGAACTCCTCGTCAAAATACCGAGTGTCCGTTTCTGACGTCACGTGCGGCTTGAAAGGGGGTGGCAGCTGCGCGTGGCAACGAGGGGGAGCGAACATAACAACACACTTATTAATACATTTGCGTAAGCGTGTCGTGTGTGCTCAGGTACTACACAGAACAAAGGTGCGTCGAAGTGAGTGTCCGGACTGACCTTGCGCTCGTAAACATCCTGCCAGTTGGTGCCGGCAAAGAAGCTGTGCCTCATGATCTCCTTGGCGTCGTCAGGTCCTCCACCAAGCCTGCACCACCACACACCGGGGTCACCGCACACAAAATAAATACCGGCTACTTTTTTTGAGCTGGATCTTCCTTTAAATAACTTTCTGGGGGCAATGGAAGTTGAGTGTTAACTTGGGCCGACTGTGTGCGCGTGTGTGTGTAGACGTGTGAGATGATTGCTAAAACACAGCGGGTTGGTACGGTAGGGAGCACGGGTGGTGCATCTGCCAGTCATCTTGGTCAGGCAGACCATGACACCTGGGTCTGTCCCGTGACCTCCTGTTGGCGAGCCTTCGACATCACCGCCACTTAGTGGCGAATGGCGGTTGTTGTTGCTGATGGAAAAGTAAAAAAGTTCGTCTTCTGTGCTACAAACAAGGCCACTAACACGACAGAGGAGTAATATCTGAACCGGTCCTGTCCCTTCACTAGGTCAAATACCCGACGCAGTGTAAATAGCCGCAATGGGGAGACAACGGCCAAAGAGTCTACAGATGCTGCGTGTAATAATAATAATAATAATTCACATTTATAACACGCACATATTCATTCACTGTCGAAGGTATTCATTCAACGAGAAAATGACCCAGAAGCGCGAGGAAAGCGCAGAGGTGGAGGAGGCAGCCAGGCGGTTTGCCGGCGCCATATTGCCACCCACTGCTTCCTATATATCATGATGTTATCGGCCAAATAACCAACGTGTATTTTTTTTTTACGTGTGGGGGATGTTTATCTTTGAATCAATCGACACAACTCCCAGACGGCCTCACGGGGGACACAACCGTGCAGCGCGCGGCGACAACAACCGCTCAGGCCCCTCGGCGCGCTGCGGCCACCTCTTTTTTGGGTCCTTGAGCAGCAGGCCGGAGAGCAGAGCCTTGGCGTCGTTGGAGAGCGTGCGCGGGAAGCGGATGTCTTCCATGAGGATGAGCTCAAACAGCTTCTCGTGGTCCTGGTTGTAGAACGGCAGGCGGCCGCACATCATCTCGTACATGACCACGCCCAGGCCCCACCAGTCCACCGCTCGCCCGTAGTCATTGTCCTCCAGCACCTGAGGAATGCAGGCCCAACGGTTTGAATTAGTATTTTGCTTTTTTTATCCTCGTATTTTTAAACCCTTGTTGTTGTGTTCCAGTCCATGTATATGCCAACACCGGGGTCTGAGAGAAACGGCATTTAGATCCTCTATATGTCCTGTACGTATGGCAGAATTGACAATAAAGTTGAATTTAATTTAATTGAATCGGGGTGCGGGTGGGACCACACGGTAAAGAAGAGTGCCAGGGGTAAGGAGTAGAGTTGGGCTGACAGCTAGGGATGCACACACACACACACACACAGAAAGGAAGGGGGTCGTCTAGTGTTCGGGTCCGAGGTAGCGTTACAGTTAGGATTGCATTACAGTTAGGATTGCATGCAGACAAGAAAAGGGATGTTAATATTATTAGAGCAGAAAAATACCCTGCGTCACACAACAAACATGCACTTTGACAAAAATAATTAGGAATGGTGTTAGGGGTAGGAGCAGGAATAGGAACGGAAATGTGGACAGAAAGATACGCGCAAGAGGACAGACGTGGAGACACAGGGATATAGATGCATGGGTATACAAAGGCCACAGGGCCATGAATGTATGGGGATACGGGGAAAGACACACCTTATGGAAACGGCGACATGGAAACAAGGAAGCCCAAAGACATGGGGATAAAGGTTCCTCAAGAACACGGGAACCTGATGACACATGGGGAAACGAAAACACACGGATCCGAGGACAAGACAGGGTGCATGGTGACACCAAGACAAGACTCACCGACACAGGAACACAGACATAAACACAAGAGGGTGGTCACATGGCGATACAAGGGCAAGAAGACGCAGCAACACAGGGACTAAAGAACAAACACAGCTGGATGGTGACAGAGACACGGGCAGAGACACACCTCCGGTGCCAGGTACTCGGGGGTGCCACAGAACGTCTTCATGGTGGCACCGTCCGTAATCCCCTCTTTGCAGAGTCCGAAGTCTGTGATCTTAATGTGTCCGTCCTTGTCCAGCATCAGATTCTCAAGCTGCACCGTGGGGAGCAAAGGGAGGAGATGTGAGCTAGGGTGGATTAAAGGTTAAACCCAAAAACAAGTGGGGTCGTTTTAATTTAGCTGGTAACGTAGCGCGGATCCACGGCAGTGTCCAGTCTCACTCCGCTGCTGCAGTTGATCGGAAACGTTTGATCTCCTCCCGCGACCATGAGTTAACCGGCTCCACCAAGGAACACTGCCGTCATTTCAGTTTTCAAATATCCCCATCGTGCGCCGACCTCCGCTGAATTAACACGGCAAGTGCCTTAAACTTTACACGTACAGATTATACAACAGCCCTTAGGTGAATCCAGTGCTAGGTGGCAGCACAGCAAAATCAAACAGCAAACCCCGACTTTAACAACTCTGTAATGAATACACAGGAAACGGTTACGATGCGTGGACGGGACGCGAATGAGGGGTGACTCACCTTGAGGTCCCGATAGACGACGTTCTTCTCGGTGTGGAGGTAATCAAGCGCCGACACGATCTCGGCGCCGTAGAACCGCGTGCGCTCTTCCGAGAACACGCGCTCGCGCGACAGGTGGAAGAACAGCTGTGGGGACAGGCGGCACATGGCGCACACGCATGTGATATACACGCATGTGATACACGTGTGTATAAACGCGCGCACACACAGGCCTGGCACAACAACAAGAACCGCCGTTCGCCACTAAGTGGCGGTGATGTCACCACAGCGCCTGTGCCAGGCCAGCTGCACCTTGAGGCTATGCAGAGTGTCGAATGCTCGCTCACAGGTGGTCATGGGAAAGACCCAGGTGCCACGGGCGGGCTGACTGACTGAGATGACTGGCTGCGTTCCCACCTCTGTTCTCTACCGTGCCAGGTCTGGCACGCAAACACACCAATCGTAATCATACAGTACACACAGTTGGGGCTATTGCTGTTAGCGAATGCATATAAATGCCTGCATAACAAACAAGGGGATCGTGTGGCCAGCACCACACGCCTAGACATCTTTGCTTGCTCAGTGCTGATGTTTTCATACGGGTTCCAAAGTTATTCAATTAAGGGAAAATCAAACGAGGAGAGGGCCTCGGACCAGTTCAGATTTTCTTTGCCGATATTCGTGCACTGGCCACTCCACTGCCCACCGATACTCGTACAAACGCATGCACACATGCAGCAGGAGGGGCCTCACCTCCCCGCCGTTGACATACTCCATGACAAAGCACAGGCGGTCGTGCGTCTGGAAGGAATACTTGAGCGACTGCATGGGAAGAGCGCGGGAAACACACAAACAGTGAGGTCATGGATACACTGGTGTCCGTATGCCAGGCTTCTAAAGCAGGGGGGTACATTGGATAACATCATTATATAAAGGAAGCAGTGTGTGGCAATATGGTGAGGGCAAACCCCCTGACTGCCTCCTCCGCCTCTCTGCGCTTTCCTCACTACGCCTCTGAGTCGTTCTCTCGTCGAATGAGTACCTTCGCCAGTGAATGAATATGTGCGCGTTATAAATGTAAAATTATTATTATTATTATCTGACGGCTGTGAGCTCCATACCGTCAGAAACGGGTGCCGGCAGCTTTGAAGCACGCGGTTCTCCGTGAGAGTGTGCGCCACCTCGTCCTAACGAGCACCCACACACAGGCGACACACACCAACCGCACAAACCAGCGGCTACGTCAACAACCGCACAACACGAATAACATCAAGTCCACTATGACACGACCTACAAACACAACCTATCCAAAACACAGATCCCCCGTGTAGCCTTTAACAGGCTGTTGGGGCAAGTGCTGTTAGCAATCACCTGTTAAGCGGGGGT
Source organism: Geotria australis (assembly GCA_036362915.1). Lineage (NCBI taxonomy): Eukaryota > Metazoa > Chordata > Hyperoartia > Petromyzontiformes > Geotriidae > Geotria > Geotria australis. The sequence goes on along the minus strand of JAZEWU010000054.1, from coordinate 2,600,583 downwards.
CAAGGTAGAAGCGTTCACGTCGCGATCCCTGTCAGGTAATACTTGGTATTGCCTGCGAATTCTACCAAACACTTCGAGGCCGAGCTGAAAGACAACGATGTCCAGAGGCTGACCATCGTGCTTCGAAGAATCGCAAAGAAGAAGACCTGTTAAGCCCAGCATGGTGCACCTAAGAGAGGGTGGGTAGCCAGCACCATAATCGACCACGTTTGTCTTCCCAGTACTGATGTTTACACAACACCAAGTAATCATTCATTCAATGCTAATCCGACATATAGGAAGACAAGGACCGTGGTTCAAAATTTTGTCACCGATGTTGGCTGTGAGCGGGAATCAAACTCGAGTTTCAGAATTTGAAGCAGTATGCTAATCACCGTGCCACAACGCCCCACACCTGACCCTCACACAGGTGCACCCACGCACGCGCACACACACGCACCTTGGCCACGATGACCTCCTTCTTGAGGATCTTCATGGCGTAGTACTTTCCCGTCGCCTTCTCCCGGACCAGGATCACCTTGCCGAACGTGCCCTTGCCCAGCAGCTTCAGGTAGTCAAAGTCGTTCATAGTCTGGCGATCACCAACACAGACACGCAGGTCAGCATGCTACAGAGCTAGCACACTCCTCAGCACACTATGGATTGTGCGAATGCATACACGTGCTGAGGTGTGCATTCCTACGTGCGCATATGAACACGTGTACGTATTACGCCTGCGTGTACGACCTGCAGATATTTTTGCTCTTGCGTGCGTGTGCGTTCGTGGGTACGTACGCACGTTCACGCGTTTGCCGGGCTGGCATTTATATAGGAGCTCGCCAACAGCACTTGTCCCCAAAAGTCTGTTAAAGGCTATATGGGGGGAATCTTTGCCTCATGTGCGTGCGTGCGTTCGCACCACGCGTGGCTTGGGCCGCGTGCTGCAGGTCTCCATGCCCTCGGTGCACGGGCCTTCGCTGGGCTGACTCGCCGTCACGTCCATCCTCTCCTCCTCCTGCTGTGCCAGCCGGTCGGCCACCGTCTGTATCGCCCGCATCCATTCCTCCCTGTTGCCGCGGCGACGGCGGGCACGCGACACACGCACGGCAAACAGGGTGATCACCCGCCCGCACTGAGAAACGCAGTACGATAAACACCACACACAAATGTCTGAGCGAGCAAGTGGTGTGTGAGCAAGTGCACAGGTGAGTGGGTGAGCGAGCGAGTCAGTGGGTGAGTGAACGGGTGTTCACGGACACTGTACACTGGCTACCCATCCACCAACGCATCAGTTACAAAACAGCAATAATATGCCACCGCGCTATCCACACAGGACACCCTAAATACTGCGCATCACTACTCCGGCCACTCGCCCCAACACAATCCCGCACTCTACGCAGCTCATCAAGGCACCTACTCCACCCACCGCGCTCTCGCACGACGCCGATTCTCCATCGCGGCACCCACAACCATGGAACTGCCTGCCACATCTATTACGCCAAACACAGTGAGAGAGCGAGCGTAACGTGTATGCGAGAGGACGTGTGACCCTGCGAGCGAGTCAGCTCGTGAAAGCAAAGGCGTGAACAAGCGTGCACGCCTGCGTACGTCGAGCGAACGAGCGATCGAGAGCGACGGTGTGAAAACGCGAGCTCCTACCGCTCATCGGGCGTATCGACGTGGAAGGTGCGCTCGATGACGGTCGTCCACTGCAGGCAGCGGATGATGAACGTGTTGGGCCGCGGCCGCTCCGTCTTCATGAGCTGGCACTCTGCACGCGCGCACACGCACACACAACCGCGGCGTCAGACAATGCCTCAGGGTGGTGCAGTGGTAACATCTGCGTCTCACAGAAAGAATGGTCTTGCCCGAGCAGGTTCGATTCCTGCCTCGGGCGCCTTTCTGTGTGGAGTTTGTGTGTTCTCTCCCCCCTGTTCTGCGTGGGTTTCCTCTGGGCTCTCCGGTTTCATCCCAGAACTTACACATTAATTAACTGACTGATAACATCCTAATATATAGGAAGCAGTGTGTGGCAATATGGCGTCAGAAAACCGTCTGGCTGCCTCCTCCGCCTCTCTGCGCTTTCCTCGCTACGCCTCCGAGTCGTTCTCTCGTCGAATTCGAAGTACCTTCGACAGTGAATGAATATGTGCGGGTTGTAAATTAAAAAGTACTTAATTTATTAATCTTCTTAGCACCAGCACCGCATAAGTCACACACAACGCGACAACCAATCCTCAAACACACGTGTCGACTGCACAAAACACACAACACACCAGCTGCTCGTTCTTGCCTGGAAATATCCTACAACAGGGCGTGGGGAACCTACGCCCCAGCCACAGGCCAGAATCAAACCGCGACTTCCATATCGGACGAGAACAAGGCCACACACGAAGCCCGACACCGCGAGGACGGCCTGCGGATGATATCGATCCTTGACGCGCGTCCGTCTGGGACCTGCGACCCGAACACGGTTAGCGAGTGGATAGCAGACGCGCGCGCCCGCATTAGTGCGACGAAGGTGACCCCCGATCGGTTACTCGCGTTACGCCCGCGTAACGCCGAAACGCGTAACAACGCGCGACCTGCCAAAGGTTTTTACGAAAGGAAACCCAGACGGAGGCACGGTTGCCAAATTTTTAGCACGGCGCCCAACTGCCCCGATCGCCGCGAGTGGGCAGTTGGGCGAATCATCCTACCCCGAATGGAAGCCTGCCCGTGTGGGCGAGGGTGGGCGGTTGATAAGTGTCGCCGTGCGACACTCACTGGCCACGGAGAAGTTGTTCAAGGGATCCTGCTGCTCGGCGACCTGAGGCTTCTCCTTGTAGCCGATGAAGGAGCCGTCGGCCTTGAGAAGGAAGTAGCGTGCGCGCCATGTCTTGATGTACTCTCCTGCACGGCGGACAGAGTGAGGGAGCGTACACACGCCACACACGCGCGAGTCAGCTCCAGGTTCCTCCCGCACACAAGTACAACAGCAAGCAGGGTCACCGCAATGCAATTTAACGATTTCATACAAGATCAAATTTGACGATATGACAATTTTCGCGATATCAGGCTTCTCAGAAATTTTAACACGCAGGTTTTCGTGACCGATATTAAGCTTCGCTATTGATTTTCGGGTCATATCGCACGAGGGTGTCATAACCCTCCTATTTTTCCAGGCAACTGCTTGACGAGGGTGGTTGCAACTATCGCGGCGAAACGCCGTGTGCATTTGTAAAATGTGAGATACCTCTCCAACAACACTGCGGAAGGCTAATAAACTGGCCACGCTCTTTCCCGTGACAACTTTACTAATGTTCCTCCTCCGTCCGGCGCGGGCTTTTCCGAGCGAGGACGTAAAGCTACCCGTGTGGCGTAACTCACCTCTCTTCTAATGGAAAATATACAAGGTTTTACCTTTTCTAGCAATAAGTGAAGTGTTACAATCTTAAAACACCAAACGGACACCGTTTTGCAAAGGTTCCAGTTTGCAAGCAGCCACACGTGCCCATAGTCTAAACAGCTAGACCCGAGCTACTAATGCACTGATATTTGCATTGTCTAAAAATTGCTTGTCTTTTGGCAACACTTGGCTAAACACTGAGACGAGGCTCTAACGAAAGCTGTCTCTAGTGTTGGGCCAATCAGTTTGAAGGACAATGCACATATTATCATAGCATTCGTTTGCATGTTTTTTCCACAGGCATGTGTGGCTGCTTGCAAACTGGAACCTTTGCAAAAAAGTGTCCATTTGGTGTTTTAAGATCTTAACACTTCACTCATTGCCAGAAAAGGTAAAAAAACCTTATATATATTTTTTACACTATTTGTACACTGGCAAAAAAAAAGGTGCCCATAGTCACCTCTCTTCTGCAGCCATCCCTCCTTCACGATGCCGACCTCCGTCATGGCTGGGAGGCGCCGGGCCGCGCGGCAACTGCCCCCGTCAACGCGGCGTGCCGCCGGTCACGCGCAAGTCTGCGGGGCGCACAAGAAAGCAAACGTACATTGCTACATTATCCACCCATCCATCCATTTTCTAAACCCGCTTGCCCTGGTGAGGGTCGCGGTGGCAGCAGTTCCAAGGAGAGTGAACCAGAACATCCCTTTCCTCAGCAACAGATTCCAGCTCTTCCTGAGAGATTCCCAGGCGATCCCAGGCCAGCCGAAGGATATAATATGACACACAAACAAATGCACAGGCGCACACATATAAAGCGTCCACATATTTTGGAGGCTCAACTGGAACACGTGGTAGACCCTCCGCCAACACCACCCACTCTAAATAGCCACACCCAGTCCAATGCCGTGTGTAAATTATTCTTTTTTTTGTTCAGTTAATTTGTGATTTTTATATTTTCATTTATTTTGGTCAATTCGCATGTTTGTTGTATCGCAGGAATCCTGTAAAGAGCTTGCAAGCTAATTTGGGTACTTTCAGCTGCACGAGATAGTCTTCAACCTCACCCATCTCACTCACCCATTCCTCCCTCACACGAGGAGGGAAAGATAATAATAGCGTTTTAGATAGCGCCTTTCACCCGAGGGTCACAAAGATACCAGTCGCAGCAGCAAGCAAAGCCCATATCGCAGCTTTTACAAGGATTTTTTGGGTTTCAAGGGGACCCTAGGTGGATGCCCGCCACCAGTATAAGAATGGCAAGCGCATCTTACGGAAAAGAAGAAAATGTGTGTGCACAGATCAGCTCCAAGAAAGGTTGCGGCGTCATTGACACGGGCTCGCGTTCGCAATCCGGCCCCCACAAAGTCTAGCAGGTGAACGTAGTTGGACTTGGCGTCCATCCAGGATGTTGTGAGAAAGCACGATCAGCGATGGAACAATAATGTATCGCGGACAGCCCACCAGCTTGGCTGAAAACTAGCAGCCTGCTGCTGTGAATACCGAGATCTGCCGTGTGCCTTGCAATCCCTTCCACACATCAAATATCGTTACGCACTCAGCCATTGGAGTCGCCTAATACAATTACTTTCCTGAAGCGCGGCTTTAACCAGCCTGTGACTGAAAGACAACGATGTCCAGAGGCTGACCATCGTGCTTCGAGGAATCGCAAAAAAGAAGAAGTGGAAGAAATACGCGATTCATCATCTTTGCCCATTTACCTCCATGGATGTTCATCTAGGCGCGTAGGTAACCAGCAATATTCCTCCTTGAAATGCTGTTGCAAGGGATGTTAGCCCACAACTGTCTGGGACTACCCAACAGGGCAATAACCCACCAGAAAAAGGTACTCCCAATACAAAAATCTGACATTCTTCATCAAGTTAATTTACAAGCCACCTCAATAGGACTCTCACCAGACACGGAATGAGGATACTCAAAGCACTTTTGTATTGGATTTGGGCTTGTGTTGCAAACGACGAATAGAAATACTACGGAGATTATGGAGACTCATAGGAGTCACAGACGAACACGCTGAACGAAACGCACACGGAAACCCGCAGATTAGATGTGATAATGTTATACCACCGGTTAAGTGCAGGAGCCGAGAATGAGGCAAAACTGTGGGATGGTTAGAACGAAATACAAGGACAGGAGGCACAGAATAGACGCAGACGTGCAAAGAAAATGTGGGCAGCCGGTCCAAAAGAAGCAGTGAAACTGGACGACGCTCATGGTCTGTAACGAGTAATAATCCATCCATCCATTTTCAGAAACCGCTTAATCCTGTACACTGTACAGGGTCGCGGTGAGCCGGAGCCTATCCCGACAGACACAGAGCGCAAGGCAGGGGGATACCGAGGATGGGACGCCAGCCCATCGCAGGGCACCGAGTAATAATAATAGCATTTTATAGAGTGCCTTTCACCCGAGGGTCACAAAGCGCTGCACAAGGGCCGCGGGGAGAGTAGTACCGGTGTAGGTTATAACGAGCAGGTCACCAGCGAACGTGTCTTAGCAAGCCACCGATAACACGACTGCTTTTAATCGCGCAATTACCGGTAACTAGAGCAAAGAATATCAATAATAATAGCATTTTATATAGCGCCTTTCACCCGAGGGTCACAAAGCGCTGCACAAGGGCCGCGAAGAGAACGGCATGTCAACAATGAAAGAAAAAACAACCGATAAAAACCAAAGGAACAAACATTAAATGATCAAGGCTGCTTAGAATATACCAGAAGGTCGTGAAACTGGCAATCTTAAGAGCGACAAAAATCTGCCAGCGTCCCCTAAGATGGCCGTCACTTCCTTAAAGACAAACACGGAAGGAGACAGGGAGGGAGGGTGAACGACAGGGGGAGACATAGGGAGACAGAGACAGGAAGACAGAGAGACAGACACGAGGGGGAAACAACGACTAACTGACTCAACTCCTGCGCTTGAGAGAACGTGTTCAATAAACTGGCGGATAAAAACACAAGATTCGAATCCAAGCCACTTCCGAGCCCCAGGACATGAATGAAGCATGAGACACAACGAGAGGCGTGACTACTCACGAGGCCCACAGGCCGTGCTGCATTGTGCGTCACCGGCAACGCGTGCCCGGTTACGGCATAACCATCCATCCATTGTCAGAAACCGCTTAATCCTGTACAGGGTCGCGGTGAGCCGGAGCCTATCCAGGCAGACACAGGGCGCAAGGCAGGGTTATACCCGGGATGGGACGCCAGTCCATCACAGGTCACCGAGGGAGCAATTTAGTCCGCAAGACAATTCACCTATGCAGCAGGATGTCTTTGGATTGTGGGAGGAGAATGGAGTGCCCGGCGAAAACCCACGCGGATACGGGGAGAACATGCAAACTCCACAGAGAAAAGCACCCGCGAGACGGAATTCGAACCCGGGCCCTTCTTACTGTGAGGCGGCAGCATTACTCACCGCGCCACCATGCCGCCCGGTTACAGCATAACATGTAATAATGATGTACGATTGTACGCGGTATAACAATAACCCTGGTTTGGTTTAAGAGTCATCAAAATACCAGGATAATAAATTCACAGATGCCCGAATATCTGCACCTGCATGAAGCCCAAATTTAGGCCAGTCACGGCCTGTAAATGTTATTTTGTGTGTTCAACAAATCACGTTTAGAAATCCAAACACAAATGCTGACGAATAACATCCAGCAGCGGATAGATCACAAAATCGCAGCCTGCATATTACAGTAATTGCACTAAAAATTCTAATGAATGCCATATGTTCAACAATCCGTTATGACAGCAATGACTAGAACACACCCTGTATACCAAGCAACCGTTATAACACGCCCAAAACAACTAGGTACTAGGGTATAACGGTCTTCCATAAAGCATCTTAACCACAACAATAACACCAGCAATGTATTGATGTAGGTTTTCACGGCTCGAATTTCTCTCAAGCGATGCTCTTTCAAGATAACCGATCTCGTCAGATATCGGAAGCTAAGCAAGAGTCTTAAACCTGGAAAGTTCTGGGGTTAGCGACTACCACCTTGCACAAACTTGTTATACGCTGCCGCGTGGCTAAGTTATCAACAGAAGACAGCAAAATGCATTATTGTACTGCACATATACGCTCCCCACGTCTTTGGGATCCAGAGCTAAACCAAGCGGGCTAGCATTAGCGATACCTGAACCGGTCCTAAGCTCATCCTCCCTTAAGCACGCACGCACCAGCGTGGTGAAGTATGGTCGAACATCTTCACGAAAATAATAATAGCATTTTATAGAGCGCCTTTCACCCGAGGGTCACAAAGCGCTGCACAAGGCTGCGGAGAGGGTGGGTGTGTGTGTGCTGGGGGTGAGGACCCTCATTCAGCTGCGAGTGTATCTAACAACAGGGTTGGTGTACACGGTAAACAAGAGTCATCAACAACAGCAACAACAGCAGCAACAGCAATACCAGTAGCATCAACAACAACACACGCTTGTGTAGGATTATCAAGGCTGACAGACCGCACCCTCAAATCCCACCCACACCGCGCCAAGCTCTCTGCCACCCCCCCCCCGCACACATCACTCACTCGCGCCCATTAAGCCAATTACAATTAGCAAGCTCCAGCGTTGCTAGGTCGCGAGCGAGCAAGCGGGTAAACAAAGGCAAAGCGCGGCGGCGTGAAACGAATCAACTTTCACCGCGATTATAAACTCCCCCCCGTCAGCCAAAGCAGGGCCCTGGCGAGACAGCAGCAGGCAGGGCCCAAGGCTTTTTTGTACCGTGGTAGTTGTGAGGCGAAAGGGCCCCCTCTCTCGGTCTCGCCTTTTGTCTCTCCCCGCTCCTCTTCTACCGCCAGCGCGCCCGCCGCTCGCGGGTTGCGCCGCGGTACGCGGGAGGTGGGGGAACGAGGAGACGGGAGACGAGGGAGATGACAAGACGAGGCGGGATTGATGAAGGAGGGCTGGGACGAGAAACTGAGCAGACGAAGTGAGGCCGCCCTCGCGGAGCCGAGATCTC
>JAZEWU010000054.1:2542856-2565563 GCA_036362915.1 Geotria australis | reverse complement strand
ACCATCGTGCGCGTTGTGTCTGCACGTTCTTTCGTAGAGTCTTCAAGCTCTGAACGCACGCCTCAGATTTTTTTACGTGTTACTTATCATTCGTTTTAGTGGTCAACCCTGGATTATCCAGGGTAATGTGGGAGAAGGTTTGACAAGGATTCAAGAAAACCACTAATGCAAAACGTACATAAGGCGGTGGTGAGTAATAATAATAAGAGCATTTATAGAGCGCTTTTCACCCGAGGGTCACAAAGTGCTGCACAGGGCTGCGGAGAGAACGACATGTCAAAAACGACAGAGAACGGAAAATCAGCAACCTCACAACAAGAAGGATCTGGCTTTGATTCCCGCCTCGGGTGCCTTTCTGTGTCAAGTTTGCATGTTCTCCACGTGTCCCCTAGGTTATTTGTCCTGACTAAATTGCCCCCCAGTGCCCTGAGATAGTGTAACTTGCTTTGTGACCCTCGGGTGAAAGGCGCTATATAAATGCTATTATTATTATTATCTCTCCCCGCTGGACAATTGTTAAAAAGAACCACTGTCGTGGATGCTTAGAATATATCGTCTGTCTTTACTATTTACTGTTTTTAAAATAATGACTTTACTTGCCCACATAATTGCGGTCGTGTGGGAATGCAACGGCTAACCCTCCGTGAGTGAAGAGCCGCCAGTAATTTATCAATCGTGCTAAGATGATTTGGGATATTAATGTAACCCGGATAATCCACCCACGGATAACACTATTTTAAAAAAATGCTTAGTTTATTTTATTCACGTTGTAATTTATTTATACTACAGTACTACAATTCTATAGTTGGCAAGGACGTGCCATAATGGTGTTCCCGACTGTGAATTGAAAGTATTTTATTTCTCATTAAAGACGTTTCAAACTCGTATCAGACAGCGCAGGATGCACGACCTAAATGTATCTTTAAAGGGCATGTACTTAGCGGAGTCCCTAGAGTATGGGTGGATGCTTGAGCTGTGAGCCGGAGCCTGTAAGGAGAAACGTGGGCGGTTGTGCAACGGTTGTGAGTGAGCAGTGAGTGAGCAGTGGGTAATGGAGCAGGGGTGTGAGCAAGTAATACAAATTAAGGCTTTGTAGTTCTATCACTGGACTTACTCTTAACGTGACACGTTAGTCCTACTCTTTGGTAGGTTAATTATACCATCATCGTCGACAACTTGACTTCCATGTGAAAACTTTCATCTCGGTAAGCAACTGCAGTTTAATCACGTATATACAGTTTAGGACCTAATGTAGAATATATAAGGTTTCACCTTTTCTGGCAATGAGAGACGTGTTACGATCTTAAAACACCAAATGGACACCTTTTTTGCAAAGGTTCCAGTTTGCAAGCAGCCACACATGCTTGTGGCAAAAACATGCAAACGAATGCTATGATAAATGCATTGTCCTTCAACCTGATTGGCCCAACACTAGAGACAACTTTCGTTGGCGCCTAGTCTCAGTGCTTAGCCAAGCGTTGCCAAAAGGCAAGCAGTTGTCAGACAATGCAAGTATCAATGCTTTAGTAGCTCGGGTCAATCTGTTTAGTTTAGGACCTAGTTTAATCACGGGTAACTTCCTGTGATTCAAACCCAATACCTCAGTGATATCGACTAATTTCCTCCAAAGAGGGTCATTGAGCCCCCAAGCCATCCTGGGATTCGTCCATTTACGTGTGTGGTGACCAGATAAGGCTCGCACCTTTCATTTCATATGGCCCACAACCTAATTTCATACGGCCCGTGGTCATACAAGGTCGACCACAAACGATATTCGCCTGTCACTGTAAGCATCTTAGCCGCTTTAATCGGATACCCGGCCTCACTGTTTTGAATTTTAGCGGGCTTAGTCACTTCAGGCAATGCAGTAAAGGTAAAAGACACTCAACCGCCTGAGAACTAGAACGGGACGATCAAAAGATGCTTTGGTGAGATGGGGCTACAAGACCGACCCAACCACCTGTGAATGTGGAGAAGCAGACCATACTATGGAACACTGCCTTGTCTGCGCTTTACTACCCATCCTCTGCAGCTCAAAAGACCTTGCAGAGTTCAATAAAAATGCAAAGAACTGTGTAAAGAAATGGGAAACTGTAATTTAACCATCGCGCTTCGAAGAATCGCAAAGAAGAAGAATCACTGATTATACTATTGGTGAATGCTAGGTATCTGTTTCAAGTATGTTCTGCCCAAGGTACAGTATTTGACAATTCGTTTTGATCCTCGGCAAGGAAAAAGGTTCTTCGAGTATGATTATTCTTACGGTGTTCGGCGCCATGCCCCAATCTGTCACACATGGAATTTCATCATGTGCTTGGCACTTAATTGGCAAGCGTACCAGCAAATTGTTGATCCAGTTAGACAGTTGTATTGGTCATTATTTTTTGTCCAGGATGTTTGTTTGCCTGTGGGCATTTCTAGGAAAGTAGGTTAAAATCTCAAACCTAACTAATATGGATTTTTGTAAATAGTATGAAAGGACAAAATTAGTTTTATTTACATCCAGCATTTGGATCACTCCAGGATGGTGTCAATAGTATCTTACAGATTGCAACGAAGCAAAATCTGCACCTGGTAAATTATTGATCCAGTTAGACGGTCGTCTCGTCTTGTTTGCCTGGATCACAATCGACAGACAGTCTTGTTTAATTATTTTTTATAAACAATCTGAGGCACAACCTTCCCTCAACCAACCCGACTCCTCTGCCACCATTGTCCTCAGTGTTATAATAATAATACCATTTCTGGCAATGAGAAAAGTGTTTTAAGATCTTAACACTTTTCTCATTGCCAGAAAGGGTAAAACCTCGTATATTCTACATTATTTGTGCACCGGCAAAAGGGTCCCCAATAATAATTTTACATTTATAACGGTATTTCGATTCTCAGTATGTCCTGTACATATGGTAGAGTTGACAAATAAAGTTGAATTGAATTGAACATATTCATTCAATGTCAAAGGTATCCATTCGACGAGAGAACGACTCAGAATGCGCGAGGAAAGCTCAGAGTTTTTTTTTTTTAGCCGGGTGCCCGGAAGATTTTTATTTTTTCGAAGCTTTCTGAAGTTCTTAGCAACATCCACTGCTTTTAGTGTGTAGCGCCAGCACCGCCTAATTAAAATCTTAAAGGGCGCTGACGAATTAACGTTAGCGCTGTCGGCGGCGCAGAGAAGTGTGACGGGGAGCTGGGGAGTGCGGCTGGCCGGCGTTTAATCTGCCTTTAATCCTCCACGAAGGCGCCGTTCGAATTCGATTCGATTCTTCGAAGCGTGATGGTTACGTATAGGACAGTTTCCCATTGCAACAAGTTCTTCTTTAGTTGCAGACAGCCCCTTCAACATTTAGAGATATAATTAGTCAGTGCTGGCCTTAAAGGCGGCGGGCATTGGCCTCTAGTCTTGCCCCAGACTGAGGGGCTTCCGGCATCTGTTGAGCTTCTGTACATCGTTGTCTTTCAGCTCCTCGGCTTCGAAGTGTTTGGTAGAATTTGCAGGTAATACCAAGTAATACTTGACCAGAGATCGCGACGTGAACGCTTCTACCTTGATCCCCGTGCGCAGTTGCCATTCGCCGCCGCCGCCTGCAGCAGTGCTCTGAAGGGTTCTTGAGGCAAAAAAGGAGGTCCCCGGGGTTAGTGGCTGCTCCCAAGAGCGCAACCCGCGGATAGGCGCTCGGTGCGGTCTCACCCCTTCCGCCCCCAACCTGTCTGTCACGATTATTAAAAAACGTTTTATGCACGGGGCGGCACGGTGGCGTAGCGGTGACTAGCGCTGCAGCCTCGCGGCAAGAAGGACCCGGGTTTATATCCCCGCTCGGGTGCCTTCCTGCGTGGAGTTTGCGTGTTCTCTCCATGTGTCCGCGTGGGTTTTCGCCGGGCACTCTGGTTTCCTCCCATAATCTAAAGACATGCTGCTCCATAGGTTAATTGGTCTGAGGACAAAATTGCCCCCGGTGCCCGGTGATGGACTGGCCTCCGATTCGGGGTATAGCCCTGCATTGCGCCCTGTGTCTGCCAGGATAGGCTCTGGTTCACCGCGACCCTATACAGGATTAAGCGGTTTCTGACAATGGATAGATGGATGGTTTTATACAGGATGAGGATGTATTTGAACGTGAGCTGGAGTGTGTCTGTGGCTGACATTTGAAATACTGGGGTTTGACGTCCTAAATCCTCGATTACCACGTCATTGCGAAACCCCTCACTTTTGCCCGCAGATTCCTATGAGGCATGGCATCGCTGCAGCACTGTCCCGTCGCCATGACAACCGGCGAGACGGGCTGGGGGGGCGAGGGCCCCCCTCCCCAGGGTGACGATCGGAGCGGCGCGACCCCGGCGACCGCCGTCGGCGACCACGCGCCCGGCCCGGACTTCCCGGAGCGCCTCGCGGGGAGCGCGGCCAGCGCCGGCAGCAAGCGCGCGCGGGACTCGGCGCTCGGCCCGGAGGCCCCGCCGTGCCGCGCCACGGCGACCGCCGCGAGCGGGCGCGGCGCGCGGGACGCGCCCTGGCGCCGCGGCAAAGCGGCGCCCGCCGCCGCCGCCGTCTCGGCGGGGATGGGAAGGCCCGCCAGCGAGGCGGCCTCGGAGGGCGCGGCGGTGGAAGCGGGCGCCGGGCGGCCCGCGGACGGCAGCGCGGAGGGCGACATCCTCGTGCTGAAGCAGAGCCCCTGGAACCTCTTCCCGCGTCACTTCTACTTCGAGCCGCGCAAGCGCCGCCTGGCGAGCCTCAACGCCGAGGCGCTCGTCAGCGCGCTGCTGGAGCGCGACATCCCGAGCCTGGCGTCGGCTCCGCCGGCCAAGCCGCCGGCCAAGCGCAGCCGCCGGCAGCACGGCAGCCTGGACGGCGCCGGCGGGGCGGCGTGCGGGCGGGGAGGCCGCGGGGGGGCGGCCGCGAAGCGGCGCGGCGGTGGCGGCGGCGACGCCGGCGCCGGCCAGCGCAAGCGACCGCGGCGTGCCGGCGGCGCCCTCGCCCGCTCCCGCTCCGACCCGGGCCCCTCCTCGGCCACCGTCTCCGCGGCCAAGCCGTGCCGGCCGGCCGGGCGGGGCGGCGGGCGGGCGGCGCGCGGCAACCCGGGCTCGTCCGGCGCCGGCGGGGAGCAGCGGCGGTCTCCCGTGCGGTACCCGCGCGCGTCCGCCGCCCCGCCGCACGCCCCGTGCGGCGACCCGTGCCGCGAGTGGGGGTGCGGCTGCGGCTGCCGCGTCGGGGAGGAGGCCGGCGCGGGCGCAGGCCCCGTGGGCAAGGCGGCGGTGGGCAGCGCCGTGGACCCGCGGGCGGCGCGCGTCTGCCTCGTGAAGCTGCCGCACGCCGAGTCGGCCGTGTACGGCACGCGCGCCGACGGCGACGGCAGGCGGACGAACCACCAGCACCACCACCATCGCCACCGCCGGCAGCAGCAGCACCACCGCCACCACCACCACCACCAACAACAACAGCAACACAAGCAGCAGCACCCGCACCCCGACGACGCGGCCGCCGACGACAACGACGACGAGCACGGCGGATACGGCTGCCGCGGGGCGCAGGGGCGGCACCCCTGCGCGCGCCCGGCCTCGGGTTTGCCCCGGCCGCTGGCCCTCTACCCGGCGCGACCGATCCCCGCCAGCCCCTACCCGGAGCTGCCTTCGCCGGGCTGCCGCGACCACCCGGGCACCGGACTGTCGCTCGTGCCGGCGGCCGGCGGCGGGGCGGGCGCCGGCAGGGGCGCGGACAAGCGGGGCGCGCAAGGTGGCGCGCGGGGAGCGAGGGCGGCTGCTGCGGCGGCTGTGGCGGCGGCGGCTGCGGCGGCGTCGTCGCTTATAAGCGAGGTGGCCCTGAGTTACGCGGCGCGGAGGCAGACCAACGGATGGGTGCCGGTCGGGGAGGCCTACGAGAAGCCGGTCTACGTAGCGGTAAGCACGCTTGCGCGCACACACACAACAACATCAACCGGCATTCGCCATGGGCTGCCTGACCGAGATGACTGGCAGATGCACCACCTGTGTGTGTGTGTGTTACAAAAACATTGTAACACACACACACACGTATGCAACAACAACGGCAATTAGTGAATGTGTGGCGTCGGTACGGCGCTTGTGCCGTACCGGGTGCACTTTGAGGCCACAAAAGACAAGGACAATGATCCCCTGTATAGCCTTTTAACAGACTGTAGGGGTCAGGTGCTGTTAGCAAGCACCGATTTAGGCCGGCCCGGCACACGAGGGGGTGAGTGGCCAGCACCACGCCCGGTCACCTTTGGCTGCTGAGTGGCGATGTTTACACACAGCACCAGTTACTTATTTGAGGCAGAGTCAACCTACACGTTTAAACATACACACGCACATTTATATGTTTGCACACACACAAAGTTGCACCCTAAGTTGCTGACATGTACATACAGACGCACGAAAATGCGATAATAACCGTCCCTTTCAAGGGAGACCTAGGATAAAGCAAAAATCACTCGGGTAAATGTCAGGAAGATTAGCGATGGTTGTGACCAATAATACAAACAAGACAAAAAAAAGTTTTCTTGCGTTAAATCATGATTGTGAATTAGTGATTGATCGAGTCGCTGGGAGGTGAATAAGGTTGGCATCAGGAAGGGCATCCGGCAGGGAAATTCTGCTCCAATACCCCCACCACTGGAAGGGGGGCAACCAGCCAACCCGTGTCAACCTTGACACTGACCGTTTAAACCGGTAACAACACAACAACTGGGGATCAAGGTAGAAGCGTTCACGTCGCGATCCCTGTCAAGTAATACTTGGTATTACCTGCAAATTCTACCGAACACTTCGAAGCCAAGGAGCTGAAAGACAACGATGTCCAGAAGCTCGACAGATGCCAGAAGCCCCTCAGTCTGGAGCAAGAAGAGAGGCCGATGCCCGCCGCCTTTAAGGCCAGCACTGACTATTATATCTCTAAATGTTGAAGGGCTGTCTGCAACTAAAGAAGAACTTGTTGCAATGGGAAACTGTCGTATAATAATAATAGCATTTTATATAGCACCAGCTCCCCCTCGTGCTAGAGCGGCGTGGTTTGTGTTCCGTGGGGGGGGGGTGGTCCAGGGGGAGCTGGAGCTGGTGCCGAGGCGTTGCTACGGCGCAGTCTGCCGCGGCACGGACGTCATCGCGGTGCGCGACTGCGTGCTCCTGCGCTCGGGGCCGCGGCGCAAGTGCCTGCCGTACGTCGCCAAGATCTCGGCGCTGTGGGACGACCCCAAAACAGGTGCGTGCGGCAGCTGGCCCGGGATTGCCGGCGGGTCGCGCGGTCGCCGTGGCCGCGATTTAAAGCCGGTACCGTAGTGGCGTGCTGTGGTCGCTACGCAGCAGGTGCCATGGTCACTGCTAAACCGGTACTAATAATAATAATAAAAAATAATAATTTTACATTTATAACGCGCACACGTTCACCATTGGACCTTTGCAAAAAGGTGTCCATCTAGTGTTTTTTTAAGATCTTAATACTTTTTCTCATTGCCAGAAAGGGTTAAACCTCGTATATTTTACAGTATTTGCGCACATATTCATTCACTGGAAGGTACTCATTCGACGAGAGAATGACTCAGAGGCGCAAGGAAACTGTAGCTGTGGAGGAGGCAGCCAGGCGGTTTTGCCGGCGCCATATTGCCACACACTGCTTCCTACATATTATGATGTTATAGGCCAAATAATTAATGAGTGGTTTTTTTGTAGTCGTGACTAATGCAGTACTATAGCCACGACTAAATCGGTATGAAAGCCACGGCAAAACTGTTACTATAGTCACTGCTAAACCGGTGCTATAGTCATTGCTAAACCGGTGCTATGGCCATGACTAAACAGGTACTAGAGCCACAAATAACCCCATGCACCGTCGTGTATTTTTTTGCCCATAAGCATCGCTCACTAATAATGCTTGTCCTAGCATTGTGGTAAGGCTCAACGGGGGATTGTGGTGCTGTGTATGCATGGGAGCTCACTGGGCTACAAATCTGGCGACCCGAGTTCGATTCCCGCTCACGGCCAACACTGGTAACGATTTTCTGATCCGGTGCTGGGTCTCCCCTAGGTCGACTCGGCCTGAAATAAGTACCTAGTGCGGTGTGTAAACATTGCCACGAGGGAGACAAAATGTGGCCGGGCGCGGTGCTGGTCACCCACCTCCACGTGTGCCGACCGTCCTAGGTG
Organism: Geotria australis; assembly: GCA_036362915.1. Classification (NCBI taxonomy): domain Eukaryota; kingdom Metazoa; phylum Chordata; class Hyperoartia; order Petromyzontiformes; family Geotriidae; genus Geotria; species Geotria australis. Next base: position 2,557,415 of record JAZEWU010000054.1, on the reverse strand, counting down.
CTCGCTAACGGTACTTGACCCTACAGTCTGTTAAGGCTATACGGGGGGGGGATCTTTGTCTTTGCAGGGGAGCTTACCATGAGTCTGCTGTGGTACTACCGCCCGGAGCACACCCAGGGTGGCAGGGTTCCTGGGCAGCACTGTGAGGTACAGCACTGCCGTCTCCCTCCCCGCTCCCTTGTCTGCCGCTCCTTTTATCGCTAAACATTCCTCTCTCCGCTCAACCTCGCCTCCCTCCCTTGCACAAACGATGTTCAAACGATGATGCTTTCCTCATTCTGTTGTCTATCACTAACTCCCTTCTGTGTCCCCCACACCTATGCTGGTCCTCTCTCTCCCTCTCTTTACTTCACTTTCTAGGTTTCACTTCCTCCTCGCTCCTTCCTTTTTCTGCCTCTAATACCATTTTTTGTCCCTGCTCGCATTCTCTCTGCTCACTCTCCCCGCACTCTCCTTGCACTGTTGCTCCCTCTCGCTCGCTTGAGTCACAGGAGTGCGTTCAGCCATCGTGCCCCCAGCACTGCTTATCCCTTTTATAACTGTAATTTTTTCCCGTATATGCTGAGCACACAGAGGCAGGCAGTACAATCCGAAACTACAGCAGGAGAGTTGTGTGTTTACGGTGTTGCTGACAGTTGCCTCGGCTCCCCCTCCCCTCCGCTCCTCCTCTCTGCTCCCACAGAACGAGGTGTTTGCATCGCGGCACCAGGACGAGAACAGCGTGGCGTGCATCGAGGACAAGTGCTTCGTGCTCACCTACCTCGAGTACTGCAGGTGGCTCCCGAATCCCTCACTCGCCCGTGCTTACCTTCACATCTCATATGACCGTCTGTGCACACGGCTGTCCAATGTTTGTCTCTTGCAAATCACTCTGTGCAGTGATCCCTCACAATGCGATGAAATCACTTTGCCATATGTGCTCTATTAGAACATTAGTATCGCATTACGATCAAATTTCACTTTGCGATACGTGTTATGATATGGCTCCGTGTGGGTGGCGCAGCAGTCAATCGGCGATGCAAACGCATTCGACTTGGGTAGCTTCTCGGCCAATAGCAGTGCTTTGTAGTGTTTACATCTCAGTATTTACTCCTTTGTTTGAAACACGTGTGTGCTGCTATTCCAGTACAATATTATCGATCTCACTTTACGACGGTTTCACATTACGATACTTGTTCTGGAACTGATTAACATCGTAAAGCGATGGCTTGCCGCATTCCCTCCCGTTGTTTCCGCCCCTTCCTCCTGTCCTCCCCCCCCACCGGCACCACATCTAACCACGCGCTTCATTCTCGCCCGTTCCTCCCCCGCGTTCGCAGGTTCCAGGCCGAGGTTCGGCAGCGCGAGGAGTCGGGGCGACGGGCGGTCCTGGCCGTGAGACCTTCGACGGGCGTGGTGCCTGCCCTGCCGTCGCCCGTCGCTCCTCCGCACCGGTGGTTGCCGGAGCGAGTCAACCCCGGCCTCGTCTACCTGTGCCGCCGCGTCTACGACTTCCGTCTCGGCCGAATCCTCAAGAACCCCATCTAGCGCCCGTCACCCGCACGGCGCGCTTCTCCGATCGCCGGTCCTCACCGCCGCGCTGCGTCGCGCCGCGTTGCTCCGTACCTACCGGACAAAACAAGCCGCGCGCCGCGGCTCTACCCGACCCGCCGCCGCAGTCACGGGGGTCAAAAGCGACTCTTGACGTTGCAGCCCCCCGGACAGCTAAGCCGTTAAGTCATTAAGCAAAGCCCCCACAGATGTATTTCGATTGCCGTCGCTGTCGCGTATTTTGTATCTTCGATTGAAACCCTCCTGCCGGTTTTGTGTTTTATTATTATTATACATAGCTATTATATATATATTTTTGCGGAACTCCTTTTTAGAGTCGAATCGTGAGGGGGGGGATGTGCAGTCTGGAGTATGTGCGGGGCAGAGCGCCCGTTTGGGCTGCTGTGGCTGCTGACTGTGTTCCCGCCACCTCCCCCCCAACCTCTAGTCCCTGCCATGGTGAGGAGAAATCAAAATTGGTAAATTCGCCAAAATTCCTGCCTCGGTCGGCCCCCGGGGCGTGGGAGCGTGTGTGTGTGTGCACGCGCGAGTGTTGATGCGAATGCCTGTGTGTGTGTGTGTGTGCGTGCGTGTACGTGTGTGGGGGGAGCGTGTGGCCCAGTGGTTAGCGCGCTGGGCTACAAATCTGGCGACCCGAGTTCGAATCCCGCTCACGGCCAACACCAGTGACGATTTTCTGAACCGGTCCTGGGCCTCCCCTAGGTCGACTCGGCCTCAAATGAGTACCTAGTGCGGTGTGTAAAACATTGCCACTAGGGAGACAAAGGCGGCCGGGCGTGGTGCTCGTCACCCACCCCCTCGTGTGCCGTGTCGACCTTCATAGGTGCTCGCTAACGGCACTTGCCCCTACAGTCTGATAAGGCTATACAGGGGGATCTGTGTTTGTCTTGTGTGCGATTGTTGGTGGCCACGCCTGCATGTGCGTGTGCAGGCGGGTGTGTGTGCGCGCGCGATGCCACCAGTGGGATTTCTATGCAGTTCATGAAGATGTTCTAATGTTGGCACTTAGGAGGGCCAGGTAGCGGTGGAAAAAAAATATATAGCACAGATGGACCAGAGCAGTTGGGCGAGATAGGGTTAGACGCAACATTGACCATGACCATGATCCTTCCCTCAACCCGGACCATAACCCTACCTCGAAGCCAAGTGCTGACCTGGACCACAGCCCACACAACAAGTTTTTGATTCAAGCTACAACTCTTAACCCAACTGTATCGAAGCCGGAATGCAGACCTCAACCCTAGCCATATCCGTAGCCCTAACTTTTGCCCTATAACCTGACTGTAACCAAAGCTCTTACTCTGACCATGACCCTTTAATATAACTCTGATCCCAAGCCCCAAACTCTAATTGTAGCACTAATAAGCATTCTTAACCTTAGCTCCTAGCATCAATCCCTTAACCTTCCATCCTAAAACCCTAGCCCCAAACTTAAACCCTTCACACCCGTACTTTGCGACTCTCTTTCTCCGTGCGTCTATCTAACCGCATCCCCTTGCCTGTGCTTCCCTTCATCCACACGTGCATCTGTCGCTTCTTTTGAGTCCCTTACGAGCGGATGGTTTTAAACAGCGGGTTTTTCGCGTTTACTTCACATTATTAACTATAGGACAGCAGTTCTTTTAGCCTATCGTACGCGATTCTCGGATGGGCCCTGGTAGGTTTTAGAAACACATTCCTCGTTTGAGAATTGCGTTTAATCGTGAGAGAATAGATTACAATGTATGCACAGTTTAACCGCCACGTTTGGGAGGAAAGTGCGACGTTACATATACGATCGCGGCTACCAATTTATCGCAATTTATCGCGTCAGTAATCTGCAGCAGTAGCGGTGTTTTACACGGCGGCAAGTGACGAACGCGTGAATTCCATTCGCTCATTCCTTTGGTTATTCAAACGAGTCATGGCTTGAGCATGTATGAAGAGTGAGGTGGCTAATTCCGAGAGTAAATATGGAACGCCTTGCTTGTCGGCCGAGGTGACCCGATGTGTGGATGATAAACCGGCAGCCTTCCGCAGTGGATTGGTCGGCGGATCTGATCTTTGTCGGGTGTTTTGACCGTAAACTAGACCCTTTCACGCAATACACTAATTCGGATTTCACAAACATACCGCCGAGTGATCGTGCGCTACAGTGTGCGTCCGTTTTTGTCGCGTTAAAGCCAGCTCCGTGTTTGTAAACACGAGGGGCCGCGTTCACATCTCGACCGCGCCAGAGAAACGCCTCGCGTTGGCGACGTTTCCCCCGTCGTGAGCGATGAAAGTCACCGGCACGTTCTCTCCAAAAACTGCGGCGGGACTACCCGAATATCGCTGCCACGCTTGCATCACGAGCGTTCATTACTGTACATTAACCGTCGTACAACAAGAGCTGGGCATTTGTATGCATTTGTGTAGTACAATAGCAATCGTAAAACAAAAAAATACTCACGATCTTAACCACGTTTATAAATACACTTGTTTGAAAGGGGACTTTTATTTGGGAGGGTGGGAGTGATGGGGTTGGTGGTTGTCCGTTTTTCCCGCCGGCTAAGCCAGAATGTATTACCGTATTTATCCTATTATAAGGGAGGTAGATGCCAGGTGTGTAATGTTTACACAGGGAGAGGGGCCCTCGCCCCCTGACTACCGTATTCCTTATTATTTTCTGCCGCGTTGCAAAGGCTTATCGACATCTCGGCGGCACCATCGTCATGTCCCACTCCTGCACTTGTGTCTCGTGTAAAAAAGTAGGCATGTAATGATTCGTGGATTACAATTAGCGGTGTTGACGACGCTTTGATTCCCTTCAGACCGATTCTCGTGCATGCGTTGAATTGTCTTAAGAATCGTACACACCGTGTATGCTCGTTCGTAGCAAACAAGTTGTATGTTAATCGCTCTGGCAAGCGGCACCAGATTTGCTTGTTGTGTATGTAAAGGGTTCAGCTGACCCTGTTGCCACCAGAGGGCACTGCATTCACAATGTGGGTGAAAGAAAATGTCTATGATGATTAGAGATCAATAATTGTTTCAATTCATTGACTGTCCAGGAGGAAAAATTGTTACAGGCCCCAGTGAAAATTGGATTCGTAAGCTCGCGACACCTGCAAAAGGTTGCAGGTTTATGAATCGGTAATCTGCATATCGTTTTTGTTGCATACTTTAAAAAAAATCTTACCTTTCGGAACAAACGAGGTAGATATTATCAACGAGACTGTACAAAGAAGAAAGAAAAAGGAATCCATTTGATTGATATGGGCATTGTCGGGAGGGAGCACTGTCACACGCAGATAGCCGTTTGACTCTCCTATGCGCCTCGTTTAACAGACAAAGCTGCGCTTGCCGTAGATTCTGACAGCTTGGAGGGCTGCGTTTCTCTTAACTCCATTCCTTTCGCCTTCCCGCATTCCCTCGTTTGCCAGTCTTCCGCCACTTAAACGCCAATTAGCTCCGTGTGCAAACGCAACTCGACTGATCTTTGGGGTTTTAATAGGGCCACCGTGTAGGCCACCTCAATACACAACTCCCGCTGCCCTTCAGACCCTCACAAGAATGCCTTAGTCTGGCCCTCTAGGTCTCGGGAGTTTTCGCACTCAATCCCAAAGTATTAGAACGCAGTGGTTCATTAGTTAGTCGACTAAAATCGATTGTGAAGCGTGTTTTAAATCTTGCGAGGATCGGTGCCGGTAAGTTTTGTGTGATTTGTTCGCAGAAACCCCACTCTATGGATCCCACTGAATAAGAACAACAAAGTAAATTTAACTCGAATGCTTTCGTGACCAATGTTATCGTGAAAAGTACTTTTCACGTGACCTAACTCATAAACAGAACTAGACTATGGATAACAGCAAAAGAATTGATTCTTGATCCAAATTGTGAATGAATCGCGACAATCGACTCGTAGCAGCACGGGTGAATCGTTACATGCCTATTAACCATCCTGAATGCTTCTTCACTCTGCTTCGTGGGATTTCAATTATAAATGGACGGCGTTGACAACGATATACAAAACCTATGTATAAAAATCCCACCCCCCCGCGTCCCACCATCATTAGCCCTACCTTACGACAGAAAAGGAAATGTCAGTATATTTTTCTCTTGTAAATGTTATTTCTTTCGTAAGGCAGCGTTAGTGACCAGGGTGGCGAGAGCTTTTTTTTTGTCTGCATCCTGGATGTTTCCACGAAACCCTAAGAATCCTAAATATGCCTTAGTTTGGCACAGGCTGATGTTTGGGGGGGGGGGGGAGTAGAAATGGGGACAGCCAAGGGCTGGGTCGCGGAAGATTTATGGGCTTAAGTGGAGGCGGCGGGGATGTGCCTGTGAACACCAAAACTGAAAAGCGAACAGAAATGAAAAGAAGGCCTGGCGTCGAGCCAGCGGGTGCAGTTCAGGGTAGGGTTAAGGGGCAGCAGCTTGAGCAACTAGTCCTCGTGTTTGGTTGGTTCTATGGTTAGGGGTAGAGCTAGTGTTTGGTTGGCTCACGTACTTCCCCCCCGCAAACTGCTTGCCCTCGCCTCTCCAAATTGCAGCGCGCGGAATTTTCACTCGTTGGCAATTTTTCGACCGGGGTTCTTCAGAACGCCGCCACGTATCGAACGCCACCGACGAGCGCTGTTTTGACGGCGTTGCCTTCACTTGCCGTGGGGGGGAATCGGCCTCCGCTTTTCCATTTGGGGCCCTAGGAGTGTCGCGTGCTTATGAGCGTTTAGCATTCGGCTAACCTGAGGAGAAAGTATGATTTCGTAAGTGCCGTCGGCTGCCTGGACGAAAACCGAGAATCGCTTTAGAGCAAACGTTTCGTCGAGAGCGGACGGAGTGCACGAGTGTCCCGGTGGGCACCAATCAGATATCGAGTACAGTACCCTCTTGATAGCGAGTCTTCAAACTCGGTGAGGCATTCCTAAATACAGGGTGATCCATTTGTAGATAGGCACTCCAAAAAAAATTAGAGGGAGACGCTACCGAGAAAGCATCCATTTTCAGAAACCGCTTAATACTGTACAGGGTCGCGGTGAGCCGGAGCCTATCCCGGCAGACACAGGGCGCATGGCAGGGGAACACCGAGGATGGGACGCCAGTCCATCGCAGGGCGCACCGAGAAAACATTTTGTTTCAAAGCCTCTGTCTATACGTCTAGCCAATCTCAATACTCATAAAATTGTTTAACTCTCTCCTTATTATAACACTGTCCAATACAGCCAGTATTCCTTTCTTACAGCACTCTGCAGTGCGCAAGCCCGAGATCATTGATCTGATGAGTACACTGCCTTTGATGTGAGCGCCACCCCACCTCTCACGAGAAACAAACCATTGGGGTAGTGTTAGGCAAACTCAGGGGCCACATACACGTTCCACCTCGGTCAATCCAGCTTGTAAATATCTCCTCGCCCAACCATGTACTGCGTGAGACGAAGATCGGTACAAAATCGGTGGGGGGTATGTACACATGGATTGCCCTGTATACGAGGAAGCGGCGTTGTTGTTTTACCATTGATTTACATGAGCCTGATGTCATGGTCTCTTAAGTCATCCACTGGCAACGCGGCATTGTCACCGCGCCATACCAGGTACTTCTTGCCGCTCCACATTTCTGTAAAGGTTGTCGGGCGGGAGGGGGGGGGGACAGAGTGAGCAACTGAAACGTATCTCAACATCTTAGCTGTCATAACGGAAGACACGACCTTGAAAACAAAACGGCTTGTGCAGATGTGTGTCTAGGCTGTGTGTCCCGGGCTGTGACCTGAATTTCACGCCTTGTTTAGTAAGAAAAGGCTTTAAAGTCACGGTCTTTTGTTCTGCTTTAGAACTCGTGTTGCATCGCTACATTGATGTATTAAAATGTGAAGGTGTAAAATCGCTACAGGGCTAGAATGGACCATTATACCATAACTCTAAAGCCTTTTTTTTCGCTTTGACAATACTTCGATCATGTAAGGCAGCCCAGGAGACAGCCTCGCTGTGTACCTACAAGATAATTGCTGTCATGTTTTTTTCTGATAGTCGTTTCAGTGTACCTTTACTACATTTCAGGTAATATTCTGCAACAGTGATCGTCCCCCCATTGAAGATGTATAATGTCCAACGTAGGCTCAAGAGCTGCAATTTGTATTTGTGCTGGGTGATTTCTGTACACTAATATTATTCAGACGCCCGATCGTGACAATGCCCACCACCACCCCATTCTAGCAATTTGCTGGTATCAGGTCCTTGCAGTGGGGAGAAAGCGTTGGCGTGAAATAGCCTCTCAGTTCCACTGTCGTCACTATTTTTGTTGACGTGTTGCTGTTTAGCCTAGTGGCAGAGACGCGTTCGCGAGATGTGGCCACATTGTAGCCATTATAATAATATCACTGATAATAATTTAACGCTCTACAATTATCGCTACAGTTGTGTGTAATCTATCTCCAAAGTTACAAGTGCGCTTCTGCCTTTTTGAAGATGGCTTAAAATATGATGGGGGGGGGGGTGGGGAGGGGGTATTGAGCCAGCAACTCACAAAGTTGCGAGTTCAATCCATGGTTCTGCCTCCGTCATCAAACGCTGCAGTCGGTTGCAGTGATGGCGCACGCCTCTGATCCAGTGCTTCGGAGGCAAGGGTTGGTGGCTCGCAGATGTGTAAAACTCTAAACACCGCTGGGCAGTAATGTGCCCGGGATGGCAGTACAAAAAACCGGTCTGTTAACCCATCTACATGAACCTATGAGTGTTAGTTATTCCTTGACGTGATTTGTGGGTTTTTTCCCAGGTACTCCGGCTGCCTCCCACACTAAGAAAAACGACCACGGTGATATATTTACCCGAGAAAGCCATATTGAATCTGAACACTCTGCATTGGGATGTTAGACCGACACTAATCATATTATACGTGTTCAGCTATGGGAGGAAACCCATCGAGAACTGGGGGACAACGTGCAAACTCCATACGGAAAAGGTGATCGAGTCAATAATCGAACCGAGGTCCTTGCTGTTAGATGAGATAGATTAGGCACACGTGTTACCACTGTGCCACCCTGCTGAATATCCTGATGCAGGACCCTCTTGAGAAAAAAAACAAAGTCTTGAGACTCGATGAGGCATTCGTAGACAAACAAACGGCATTATTATTAATATCATAAAAATGCATAACCCATATCCCTCACTCCATCCTCCAGTTGGTGTTTGCACTTAATTTGGTGTCAGGCTGCTCCGTGTGGCTTGAGACGATAGTGTGCCCCAAAGAAGGGCACGTTCTCAGCCAACACCCAGTTTTATGCTCACAACGTGTGTGCTTTGTAAAGCAAACCTTTAGCCGAGAGGTCACCTACAGTATTTAAACCGTTAGTCTTGGGCCAACGTGGAGTGTCACTCGCCAAACAAGAGTGTCGCCCACTCCGCATTTCCATTTTGTAATAATAAGAATTGTTATGGGAGCTGGATGAGGTTTTGCTAGTCTTGCGTTTGACAGTACGTCATATATGTCAGTAGGTTACATTTTAAAATAAAGTGTAATTATATTTATTAGGCGTTAAGTTAAAGCGCGCGCGCGTCCGTTAAGGGGCAGCCTTGTGTGTGCGTTAATATTAAAATACAACAAATCATTATTGGCAAATGATAATGAAAAAAATACATTTAAAGTACATGTTAAGTTATAATTGAAATCTACTGTATTGTGCTCATGATAAATAACCATATATAATTTTGGTTTTTTTTAAGAACACGATCTAAAGCAATTATAAGTTGATGTCACGTTTTTTAGTGTAAACACACTTTGTACATTCGCTCACGCGAGTACAATACCGCACACGCACGCATACCACTTGCACACAATCATTCCCACAGTCACTAACGCAGATACATGCTCACAATTGCACTAGGACACAGGCCCGTTCATACTTGCTGCCATCCGCGCATGCTAGTACACTCATTCAGGACACCTGGCACCCATCCAATTTCAGAAACCGCTTAATCATGTACAGGGTCGTGGTGAACCGGAGCCTATCCCGGTAGACACAGGGCACAAGGCAGGGCTATACCCAGGATGGGACGCCAGTCCATCGCTGGGCACCTGGGGCAATTTACTCAGTAGGCCAATTAACCTGGCAGCATTTCTTTGGACGGTGGGAGGAAACCGGAGTGCCCGGCGAAAACCCACGCGGACAACGGGGAGAGCATGCAAAACTCCACACAGAAAGGCCCCCGAGCCGGGTATTCGAACCCGGGACCTTCTTGCTGTGTGGCGGCAGCGCTACCCACGACGCCACCGTGCCGCCCGGACACCTGGCACACAGCACTAATGGCACGTTCACGCGCGCTGATTTTTTATTCATTCACGTACACTCACCAGCGAGTGGGAGACTTTTAGACCTGGAAACTCGCCCTATTACAACAAAAATCACACGTTCTCACGCGGTACCACTAATCAAAAGAAGACAACGGTTTCCTGCTGTAGCCTTTTAACAGACTTGCGGGCAAGAGCTGTTGTCGAGCGCACACACACATTCACGCTTGCTCATGACACCGGTATTCTCACACACACCGTTGAGAGAGATGCGATATACTTAGCATCTCGCGTCTCGCCGCGCCCAGCTCTCCCGCTTGACCAGTGCCGCTTCAAACCGACGATCTCCGCTCCCGGATCTTCCCCATGTTGCACGATATCTCGCCGTCGTGTTGTCACACACCAGGCCTCCTGCACTCGCCCGTGTCGACACGTGGTTCCAAATCGAGGAGGTTACCAACTTCCACCCTGGGTTGTTTTTTTCAGTCTCGGGTGACGCGTACGGCTTGATTCATTGAGCGATCTTACTTAATCGGGTTTATACATAGCAATCATCACCCTCCCTACGAGAAGATTAATGACCCCGGTCTCTCGACGTATTGACCCTGGTGAAACAAAATAAACCTGAAACTAAATTGCAATGTGATACCAGTGGCATCGGCATTATCGTGTTTTCCACCGGACCACCGCTGGTTTGCGGAACTGTTACAGTCAATACAGTCAATCGGTATTAACCCCAAACTAACCATGTGTAGTTTTAAAGCATCTAAAGGCGACTGTCTCAAGACAATGCGGAAAGCAAGACAGCATTGGGGAAAAGGAAGGGTTTTTTTTGTTAATTTTGTAGTCGATGGAAAAGTTCTATACTGAACACGGCGAACCGAGTTCGATTCTTGGTCAGGGCTGCTTGCGTCATGAAATCTGTAATCGATCTTTGGGCAAACGTCTTCAACCCGCGCTGACCACCGTGGTGAAATTATGGTCAAACAAACTTTCATAACCTTCACAACACAAATGAACAATCGTGTCGCCTACTTAAAAAATAAATATCCCAGTTCACAAACACCTGCAGCATAATTATTTTAATACTGGAACAAATGTGGACTCGGCATCACGTACACGGTAACGTGTGCTTCTCGGCGCTAGAGACGCAGAAAATTCCGGCCTCAGACTCGATTATTTTAATGTTCGTTTCAGCAGCCGGTTGAATGTAACACCGTTGGTACGTTGGCCGAAGACATGCTGACTAAATTTCCCTCGGTGCCCTGAGATGTTGCAGCTTGTTTACCCCTCTCCGCTTGATAACTGTTAAAAAGAGCTACACAGCTCAACGGTTCCTTCCACATTAAATAACAACTGACTGACTGCATTTTTTTCTCAGAATATAAACTCGTGCCTGTTACCTAGGTTGGTCTCTGAGTTATTTGGCCAAGTTCGGGCCTATGGCTCAAGCGCCGTCCATCCCAGCCTGCTGTCGCCTCTTAAAGCTCAGAACGCCACATTCCACACGAGCCATAACTAACGAACCATCCCGTCAGTAAGTTTATCAGCAAAACTGCCTAATATCCCAATGTACAATCGAGTGACATTGTAGGCAATGGCTTCTCTTTAGAGAAAACTGACACAGTTGGCGATCAGTTTACACTGAAAAATTAGGTCATGTTAAGAAAATGTACAAATTCACATTTCTGAGTCTCATTGCTAGATATCAAAGGGATTGGCCCCGTTTCAGCTGGGGGCCCCCGCCTGTGGAATTCACATCCACCATATCTTTGCGCCGATAAGTTGACTTATTTTAAAGCAGGCCTTAAGACCTTTGTTCTTAAGGGTATTTTCTTTATACGTATATTCTTTACCCATGGGGGATTTATTTTATTTTACTTGGTGCGGTGTTCTTATCACCATCCTGCATGCTTTTATTAGTTAATAATTCGTTATTTATTTATTTGTTTCCTTGAAACAATTCGTCTGTTTTTAGCTGTGTACAGCATTTCGTGACCTCCGGGTAAAACGTTGCTTTACAAATGTAAATTATTAATTAGGGCGTTTTAAAGAGAATATTGAGTTTTCAATAATCGCTTACCGAATCGATTATAGATCCCAAAAGTCACGGATCCAATCGATACCTGGATACAGTTAAATTATCAATCTAATTGCCAGCGCCGTTGCAAACGTTCAAACCGCGTGTGGCATTGCAGTGCAATCGATCAGCTGTAACCATCATGAGATACCAGGCAGCATGGTTCGTAGTAAGTCGCCGCGTGATAAGCCTCCAACACTTAAGAGCTGCTCTTTCGGGACAGCCGTGTCCAGCGTTCCTCTGTCCTTCGCTAGGAACGCTCCACACGGCTATCGCGAAAGAACAGCCCTTAAGAGCAATTCTCATACACCTAGCCGTGAAAACATACACCAATACGTTCCAGCACTCAACAACACTCACACGACATGGGGCTTTTATTTGTGCGCTAGATAATCGGTTATCGATTAACACAAAAAAACCATCTGAAATTAAGTTCATAGTGCCATTGATCCTCGATTGAAGCCTTCCGCAAGCACGTGTCGGTCACTCGAGGCTGAAAAACTATCCTGTAAACTCGCCTTGGGTTCGTTCCCAGTTCTGCTGTTGCTGAGGTGTCGACTTGTTTAAGAACACTGGCCGTTATTTGTTGACTTTACATCTTGGTTTGCGGCGAGGTGGTTTTGAGTTGACCATCGCTTATTTAAAAAATATAATTATAAACCACGTAACGATGGTGTCAAGTTATGGATATGAAATGTATTCTTACGCTCACGATGCATGTGTAAAATCGTACATCGGCTTTACCGTTCCTTTATGTTGTTTAAACTTTAAAGGAAGGCAACAACAGACCGACCGTAGCTTGAAGCGGGGCACCCCCACCCACCTCTCATCAATATCCTTGAGCGCCGCCTGTGTGTTCACCCACGAGACCAACCAAAATTACGCGTGTCCACGTTACCATGTGACCTGTACTGTGCTTTATATTAAACTAGTACTGCAATACGGCTCCTGCCTGGGGTTGGAGGTCTTTACTGGGATCGTGCAAGTCTCGAGTTAGAGGCGGGATATCCACTCTGTAATCACTGTACAGCTAATTGATTGCATAGCGCCTGTTCAAAGACACGTTTAGTTCTGTACCTGAACCCTCTCTTCTGCTTCTGATAATAATAGCAATTTATAGAGCGCCTTTCACCCAAGGGTCACAAAGCGCTGCACAAGGGCCGAAGAGAGAGCGGCATGTCAACAACGACAATAAAATACATTTATAACGCGTGGCACATTTTCCCCGAGCACATCGGGCCCGTGGATTCGGAGGCGCGGAGCCTGGCTCAGTGGTTTGTCATGTGTTGGTTGAAAAGGTGTTAATTTAGGAGCTATTTGAAGGTTGTGGGGGATTTTGCGTTGGCGTAGTTGATGTGGCTACAGGCTGTTCCAGGTTGTAGGTGCCGCGACAGGGAAGCGGCGTTGTGCGAAGGTTGTACGTGAGCGCGGTGTTCTGCTTCTTTGAACCACTGTGGGGCCGTTTCCTCGTTCTCACTCGTGTTTCACGTTCATTGCCACCGTCCGTAAATACGTAACACGATAATACAAAGATCCGCCGTATATTCTTTAACAGACTAATTAGACTGCGTGGGTTTTCGCCGGGCACTCAGGTTTCCGCCCACAGTCCAAAGACATGCTGCTGCATTGGTTAATTGGCCTGCGGACGAAATTGCACTCCGTTCCCTATGCTGGACTGGAGTGCCAGCCTTCATATAGCCCTGCCTTGCGCCCTGTGTCTGCGGGGATAGGCTCCGCCCCCCCGCAACCCAGATAATGATCAAGGTGAAAACGGTCATTTCAAACTTTACACGCAACAGCGAGGGATCGATCCGATGAGTTTCCGCATGTTTCGATTCTCTCTCGTAACCCCGCCGGTGTATCGTATAATAATCGATTCTCTATTGGAACGTTGGAGTATGGAATCGGTAGCAGGTTCTATCGTATTGACGCTAAACAAGGCGCTGTGGGGAGTATTTTTAATGCGTGGTGTGCATGTATATTAATAATGCGTGGCAGATGCTATATACATCGCGCCGTCTGTTAGTAAATAACCCTAATTAATAATTAGTGCTAATGAGCAGCTAAGACATCTTGGGAGCTGGGATGCGAGTGAGTACTGGAGCGTGGGTTGGTAGTTTTATTGTGGCGCTTTGACTCGCGTATTTACGGGAGGTGGAAGCGGAACACGGAACAGATGAACTTCACTCTCGTTCCCGTGGTTTGGGACTAGACCCAAGAACCAGTTCAAAACACAACCAGGAGTGGTTCGGAACAGGGCTGAAGCAGAACCAGTTCAGCAACAAAACCGGAACCGGTTCAAAACGGAAGCAGGACGACAACTTCTCTAAAACAAAATTTAGTATACCAAACAGCCGTGAACATTGAACAAAGTTTAGGAGAGCACCGAATCAGGAAGAGGTGTATTTAATAATAATAATAGCATTTTATAGAGCGCCTTTCACCGAGGGTCACAACAGAAGCTGAGAAACGAAACCATTCAGAACAGGAGCAAACCTCTTGCTCCGGCGGAACCCGAGCCGTTCCGGAGGCCACGGAGACCGGGCGAGACGCGAATCCCACCATGGAGCCCAGCAGCACGACGTTCCGGGAGCAGGCAACATCAGCAGCAGGTATGAATGGCTGCATATCCATACATCTATCTATCATCATCAACACCCCCCCCCCCAAAAAAAAAGTTGTCGCT
>JAZEWU010000054.1:2512954-2532062 GCA_036362915.1 Geotria australis | reverse complement strand
CACAAGGGCCGCGAAGAGGACGGCATGTCAACACGGATCACAAGCCATTCACAACATCACTATAAAACCACCATCGTCACAATCCTCATTGCAATCGCATATTAAGATCCATTCATTCATTGTCAGAAACCACTTAATCCTGTACAGATGTTGCGGTGAGCCGGAGCCTATCCCGGCAGACGCAGGGCGCATCAGAAACGGATCACAGCCCTCATCACAACGTCTGCTCGTGTTGCAGGTGTACAACGCGCCCAAAACCAAATGGACGCAGCTGTCTGGACGTCGGCTGCAGAATTGGGGTGAGGACCCTCATCATCATCCTGATTTTGATCCAAACCATTGTATCATGAAAGATGGTTTATCCACTGCTGGATGACTTCACTATCTGCAGCCACAATTCTGGATAAAGGCCTTTCCATGCAGTTGTCCATTCCTCCTCGTCTGGCATCGCCACAAAATCAATCTCGTTCCTGCACACAAATGATCTTTGGTGATGTGATTGCCGATAGTGACGATGCTGGTAGTGATGATGATTATATTGGTTCTTTTTCAGAGCTTCACTTTGCATGATTATATTGGTTCTTTTTTAAAACTGTTCTTTCGGGATAGCCGTATTATATGCACTGTCTCTCTACCTAGAGCGGTCTCTCTCTCTCGAGCGCCCTTTCTCTCCCTCGAGAGAGCGCTCGACACGGCTATCCCGAAAGCACAGCTTTGAAAAGCAACCGTCACGGGCCGAGCCGTGGAAACCTACAGCCTTACGATGATCGATTTGACATTTACAACACTAACGTTGGTGACTGCTATGGTGTTGGTGGGGTTCAGGGGGCCTGCCCGACCCACGGGGGATGCTGGCGTCCCCTCTGCCCCCCTGGCTCGCCCGCCCGGCCGCTCGCCTCTCCTCCCTCGGCCTCTTTGACGGTCGCCAGGCCAACCACGTGCTGGTTAACGAGTACCGTCCGGGCGAAGGCATCATGGTGAGAGCTCTTTCCCCAGTGTGTGTGTGTGTGAGCCTGCGAATGTGTGTGGTCGTGTGCATCTGTATGTGTGGGCAGCGGTAGTTTAGTGGTTAGCGCGCTGGGCTACAAACCTGGCGACCCGAGTTCGAATCCAGCTCACGGCCAACAGAAGTGACGATTTTCTGAACCGGTCTTGGGCCTCAAATTAGTACCTAGTGAGGTGTGTAAACATTGCCACTAGGGATACAAAGGCGGCCGGGCGTGGTCCTAGTCACCCACCCCCTCGTGTGTCGACCTTCATAGGTGCTTGCCAACGCTACTTGACTCTACAGTCTGTTAAGGCTATACGGGGGGATGTTTGTCTTGTCTTTGCTTAGCCTCACGAGGACGGGCCGCTCTACTACCCCACCGTGACGACGCTCAGCCTGGGCTCCCATACCGTGCTCGACTTCTACCCCACCGCGCGCGCCACTCAGGTCCGCACGCCACCCTCAACGGCCGCTCACCCTCCATAACCGCAAACTGCAACACAAAGTCCAGGCGGTGCCACACTCTGGCTGGCCACGAGTTTGCGGTACGGCAAAGCCCCACTGAACCGATGCATCTAGATTACATACCTTCTCCAAACCCCCATTTCTCCCCACCTCACAAAGATAAAGATCCCCCATATAGCCTTAACAGACTGTAGGGTCAAGTGCCGTCAGCGAGCACCTATGAAGGCCGATACAGCATACGAGGAGGTGGGTGATCAGCACCACGCCCGGCCGCCTTTGTCTCCCCAGTGGCAATGTTTACACACCGCACTAGGTACTCATTTGAGGCTGAGTCGACCTGACCGCTGCCGTCGCCTCACCCCCTCGCGTCCTCCAGGAGCCCGACGGCGACCCACAATGCCCGGCGGCATGCCCGGCGGCTCGCTCGCCCGCGTTCAGTCTGCTGCTGGATCGCCGCAGCCTGCTGGTGCTGCGGGACTCGGCCTACACGGAGCTGCTTCACGGCATCGAGCCCGTCGCGGCAGACGACGTCGCCACCACCACCGCCGCCGGCGCCGCGAACCTCGCGCTGGTGCCGTGGGCGAGCGGCGGGGCAGCCGCGTGGCCGGCCGAGCGAGGGACGCGGGTGTCGCTCACGATCCGCCACGTGCCGCGTACAGTACGCGCGCCCGTGCTGCTCACGGGCAGGAGGTGACGGATGGGAGGTGACGGATGATGGGTGGGCCAAGTGGGTGCTCGGTCGGGTGTTTTGAAGAACGACTTTTGAGAATGCCCCGTTGGTTATTTCACAGTTTTCGAGTGAGTCTGTCGCTCTGAGCTGTGTTTGCGCCAACGGTGACGATGATGATAACGGTACGAGCGGCCGTTTGTCATGAAGTGGCCGGTGATGTCGACGTAGCACTCGTGCATGGATGATGCAAGCACCATTCTCCATGATGCGACGTGACATTATCATGGTGCTTGTGCCAGGATAGGTGCTGGTTATGTGTGGACAACGACAAAGATCTTCCTTATAGCCTTAACAGGACTGTGCTCGTGCACACCATGACACATACACATGGTCATGTTTCCGGACACGTGCTTGTCTCTTGAACTTGTAATTAAATTCCCTCCCGTTTCCTGTCATTATTCGACTATCCGTGTGTTATTAATGTCAAGGTCACGGGGTCATGGTGACCTGTGCCAGTGCATACGATGACGTAAGTGGCGTGTTGCCTCTCTCCAACGTGGGAGGCGAAATGTCACGAAGGAGAGAGGAGTAATGCTCTACACAGCTATCCTGAAAGTACAGCTCTAGAGAGCAATTGTCATACATCGTCCTACATCATCGCATCTTTGGCTCGGAGCCATTGGTAAATTTCGGGCAGCACTTATAACAGCCAAATCTTCTTCACCTCCTTAAAACAAATCATATTTTAGTTTATATGTCATCACCATGAGGGTGTGAAAGCATTCCTTTGATGGACGTGTAACGTGTGTGACGACGGGAATCGTGTTGCCACGTGGTGGTGCTGGTGAGACGAGCAGACGCAGAGGCACCTTTCCAGAAAAGACGCCCTTTTGTGACTTGATTGAGCCTCTCACCCCCAGGTAAGATGGCCGAATGATGCAGCAGCTCTGTGTTGCTCATCAGGCGGCGGACATCTTACATGGGGAATACGTTCAATCGGTTGAAGTTAACAGGTTGGAGCTGAGGTAGAAACAAGGTCTTATCAACAGACAAGGTTATTAACACTGAACGCTAAGCATCCCAGAAGTACCTTGGTAATAATCCACGAGCCTTAGGTGTAAACAATCACAAGGTTCCTAAAATATACTTTTCGTGGCTCTCTGCAGGAATACCGCAAAGAGCTTGCACGCTCACTGGGTATTTTTCTGCTGTAATAATGAACGTCTATAACTCCGGTTTCTTCCCACAGTCCAAAGACATGCTGCTGCGTAGGTTAATTGGCCTGCGGACTGAATTGTCCCCGGTGCCCTGTGATGGACTGGCGGCCCGTCCTGGATAAGAGCGTCTGCTAAATAACGATTAATAATACAAGGACATTGTCATCAAACGTTCACCTTCCGTGAAGTAATGGACATTCCACGCTCCCATGACCGGACCCAGTCTTATTACAATAAACCATTGCTCCCGCCTCTGCAGCATTCGTTGCAATTTCACAAACTGGTACCAACTTTGGCCACCCTGGTGTGGATTAAAGGTTTTGACGAAGATACGTTTATAACAACGGAGGCCGAGTGAATTTTTGTCATAAATACCAGCGAAAGTTGAACGTGTTACTTAGAGACGCAATTTTACGTTATGTTTGATAAATATAAATTCGAGTCAATTTCAATTCAATTCAGGGACGCGTTTGACACACGTACGTCACCGGCCGTAAAGCCCAGTGAGGGTGATTTTACCCCAACATTTAACAAATAACAACATACGGAACATTGCAACATCGCGATAATAATGGTAACAGTGTTATCTCGCTGCATGTAGCCCCGTTTGATCACATCATAAAAAAATGTGTTTTTATTTTACGATAGTTTTTTTATGAGTCCGAGAAGTGGGACGCGACGGTCAAGTTGCTCTGCCGGAAAGGAGCGCATTCTCTGGTAGGGCGTGCTATCCTAGCCCGGGGACTAAGGCCTACTCCGCCGCCGCTCTTCACCCTGGATTTACGAGCTTCCGAGGCCCGCGGAGGTAAACAAAATTGACAAATACGATGTTACAACTTGTGCGACACGCCGGGAGGTTCGTTTATTATCAGAGGTTAAGTGAGTTTAATTTACTAAAATGGGTTATGTCTGTGCAGCATGTCTCTGTGCCACGTTATTCATATTAAAATCGGTTAATCTGAATCATTTTTTTCATACATTATACGGCATTTAATATTGCCTGTGAAAGTGTAAAGTTATCTGTTAATGGTCATTTATTATTGCTTCGGTTTTTGCGATATGCAGTTAATTGCACGAAATAGTGATTTTTTTTAATGAACGAGTGCAGTATTTTGAGTGTCAGAACTAGCAGTACTGCAGTGTCGTGTTTATTATATATTTCATAATTGTGGGATTTATTTTCACTGTGTCGTGGAAGTCACGGGACGTGATTGACAAGTTTGGCCCTACAACTCGTACAGACACCAGAGGCACCGCATCAATTAAGTGATGATTATACGACAGAACTTGCTCATTGCGGGGTCCATTCCATAGGTACTTCTCACCCAAATAATTGGATACTACACTTTGTTGTATTAATTCGGACGTTTGTTGTGTGGCAGCAGTCCCTCTTCCAGAGCTTGCAAGCTCACTGGCCTTGCCTTGCCTTAGGCAAGGCACCCGGCTCGGGTGCCTTTCTGTGTGTGGCGTTTGCATGTTCTCCCCGTGTCCATGTTGGTTTTCACTGGGAACTCCAGTTTCCTCCCACAGTCCATATAAATGCTGCTGCATCGGTTAATTGGCCTGCTGACTAAACTGCATCCCGCTGTCCTGTGATGGACTGGCGTCCCAACCTGGGTATAGCCTTGCCTTGCGCCCTGTGTCTGCCGGGATAGGCTCTGGCTCAAAACAACCCTGTACAGGATTAAGCGGTTTCTGACAACGATTTAATGAATTTACGTATGCATCCTTTCCCCAGGATATCCATATCTCGCTGATTTGTGCATAATCTTGACAGGAGGTGGCATTTAAACACTGTATTTTATGTTACCCTTGTACAGTATGCATTTTGTGAGGGAGCCACATCATATGATGATTTTGTTCAGTCATCGGTGACCAGCCCAAAAAAACCATTAGCTCGTTACACACGGGTAATTGCAGTTGACTGGATTCCAACCTAGGTTCTTGGCTTTGCTGGCTCAGTGCTCGGACACAGCCATAATGAACACCCACCTTCCCTTCCATCTCAGTGACTTCCTGTTAATTTTAAAACCTTTAAGAACGCTCTGAGAGCGTAAAAGTCCACAAGGGAGAGTGTTTCTACACTGGTCCTTTCAAGGCTTTCATCGCTCAGGAAAACAAGCCTTGACTTCCCCGATTTTCCAACGAGAAACTCCCGGGGCTCATTGACCCACAATAATAATAGACCCTTGAGAAGTCTGCCACGCAGAGAGGTGGCGCCGTGAAAGCCTTGCGAATCTCAATAATGGACCCTTTCATAAAAAAAAAAATCGTGCTGAAAACTACGGACCCGCTGCTCGCGCGTGTCACAGCGTCGAGTTCCACATGGGTGTATTTTTCTCGCGACTGATGAATTATTAAGTTGTCTGCAGCGTTAGATTTTTGGGGGGGCAAAATTCAGTCGGCGATGAAAGCGTTTTGACGCGCAGCTCGAACCTTATAGTTCCCCGTTGGGCTGTTGTTATCATCTTATATTCAATTGAACTCATTCTTTTATAAAATTCGAATGTGTTTGTGAACAACACATACACACTCTCGACAGACATGTATGAAAGCTCGTATATGAGAATCGCAACTGGAATTCGTTGACGGACCAAAGAGACGGAGGTAAGGAAGCTTTTGTTAAAATATGGTTTTAAACTGGTGAAATCTGTTGGATTAAGGGCTTCCTACGTTGGGTAGATTGTCGGGTATATTAACTGTCCTTTGCCATGCTGCTCAGTGTAGGTTGGAAGATTGGGAAGCATAGACAGACGTGGGAGCACATGAGCACAGTACCATGCACACTGGTGCAGTTGCACCGCCTGCACGCTCATTTGCTTACACCACCACCACCAAAGGAGATGACCACGCACAATATCCTGCATTTTGTTATAATTCCAGGGGTTCTCTGTTTGCCGAATCCCTTGACGAGGAAGCATCGCTCCAACCGGGCCCGAGTCGAAACACCCCGGGACCTCCGCGCGCCAACCATCACGGACGCCACGATGGAAACGGCGTCATCACCATCAGCCACGTACCCAATCTCCTTACAGCCACACTCCCTGGCAGCCAGGCAACAGCAGCAGCACAGTCCCAACTCCCCTTCGGATTCATCCCCTGACCTGGGCGTGATTCTGGTGAGCGCCGCCGACGGCGTCGGGGGTGGCGATGGCGGTGGTGGTGGCGGCGGCAGTGTCGCCACGACGCCCGAGGGCCCGTGGGCCCATCCTGCCGAGCGGCGCACCCTGCCCCGCTTCCTGAGCACCGACTCGGGCGTCGAGTCGCCTTCGTCTGACGCGGAGTCTCCCTCGCAGGTAGGGCCCGCGGCGATACCCGACAGCCGCCCATCTAGACATTCACTTTTGGTCTATTCCTCCGCGTCAGCCAGACTCGGAAGACACGGGAGTATCCACACTACCCCGTACGAGTGCAGCGTGGTAACAATTCAATTCAGTTCAACTTTATTGTCAATTCTGCCATATGTACAGGACATTAGAGGATCGAAATTCCGTTTCTCTCAGACCACCGGTGTTGGCATATACATGGACTGGAACACAACAACAAAGGTTTAAAAATACTAGGATCAAAAAACAAAATACTAAGAATTTTTTATATTTACAAGTTACGCTAAGCTGCGGGTCGGGTGGAATAATAATAATAATATCATTTATAGAGCGCCTTTCACCCAAGGGTCAAGGCACAGATTTAGAACAAAAACTATAATTATAATAAATATAGTGCAAATAGAACTAACATAGTGCAGATATAGATGGCGTGATACGCTCGAGCGGTGATTAACATGGCTCATCAAATGTGTCTCAAATATTTTGTTTAACCTCTTCCGAGACGGCTGACTAGCGTGGAAGAGTAGGCCAAATAAGGGGAGTCGAAGGATTCTCTGTAAGAAATAGAATAGTATAATTTATGATGCGCCGCGCAAATTCTACAATGGATCATGGATGAGACCCTTATACGGAGGCGCGTGGAAATCGCAGCGGTGGGGGTCAGCCAGGCAGTCTGCCGGTGCCAACATTTGCCAGACACTGTGTCCTATATATAATGATGTTATCGGCCAGTTACTTAACAAGTTTTAGGAGGAAACCAGAGAACCTCGGAGGAAACCCACACAGAATAGGGAAAAAACACACAAACTCCACACACAAATCGAACCGCCTTGGCAGGACTTGCTTTCTCTGCGGCGTTGATGTTACCACTGCGCAACTAAGCTGCTCAAGGCATTCCACTAACAGTGGCGTGAACAAGCCTGGTAAAACTTCCGAAATAAAATTACACAGTTAATCGAAGTGAAATGTAAATCTGGTATTGCTTCGTGAAAAATGATATCACGGTGACGCCACCCGCAGGCGAGCACGACTCTGAAGCCGCGCCGCGCGTCAATCGCGGTGGTTGACCGCCCGAAGCCACCGGCCGACGGCAGCGGTTGCCCCGGCGACCCCGCACCGCCGGTCGTCGCGGCAACGACCCGAGGCGGCCACGGCGACACAGGCCTCCGCGTGGCGCCGGCCGTCGGTGCCGCAGAGCGACCGGATGAGTTGGAGACGGAGCCGAGCGCATTCCCGGCGGGCGGGGAGGGCGAACGGGAGTTCGCGGAGAGGGGTCGCGGCGGCGACACGGTGGTAGCGGCGGCCGGTGTCGCGGCCTGCCCGCAGGTCAAGCGGCCGTGCAGCCTGGCGATGGAGCAAGCGAGCGCGCGCCGCCTGTCAGGTGACCTCGCCTGCACCGCACGTCAGATTATAACAGTAATAATTAATTAATAATTGTACATTTAGAACGCGCACATATTCATTCACTGTCGAAGGTACTCATTCGACGAGAGAACGACGCGGAGGAGGCAGCCAGGCGGTTTGCCGGCGCCATATTGCCACACAATGCTTCCTATATATTAGGATGTTATCGGTCAATTAATTTAATGAGTATTTTTTTAAGTTGTGGGAGGAAACCCGGAGAACCCGGAGGAAACCCACGCAGAACAGGGGGAGAACACGCAATCCCCACACAGAAAGGCGCCCACGCGGAAACCCATGTTTCGCCTTGTAACTCTCGTTCCTCCGCTATCACTGGTAGGAGCGTTCACGTCGCGATCCCTGTCAGGTAAAACTTGGTGTTGCCTGCGAATTCTACCAAACACTTCGAAGCCGAGCTGAAAGACAACGATGTCCAGAAGCTGACCATCGTGCTTCGAAGAGTCGCAAAGAAGAAGACTGCTGTGGTTATTTGCCGCCGTTGTTATTGTTATTATTGTTGCTGCCGCGAGCAGGCGACGGCGGCTGGGAGCCACCCGCCGCGCGCGGGGCGGGCGTCAGCTCGCGCGCGGCCCTGCGCTCGCTGCACCTGGCACGCTCCGTGCGCGACGCTCGCCGCCCCGACGACGGCGCCGCCCTGCTCGCGTCGCTGACGCTGCTGCGCGCCCCGCTCTCCCCCGAGCCGCCCGCCCCGGGCGACCGCGCGGCCCGCGGCCAACCGTCGCCCGTCCCTCAGACGGCGGCGGCGGCGGCGACGCCGGCGTCTCCCGGCAACTACAGCCTCCTGCGCGCCGAGCGCGAGGAGGAACTCGACAGCGAGCTGGTCCTCGACGGCTCCTCCTCGTCGCCGGCGTCCTCCTCCTCGTCGTCGTGCGACGGGGACTACGACGACGACCGTGACCGGCGCCGGGCCTCGGCCCGCCGCTCCGGCGCCGGCCACTGGGCTCGCAGGCACACGCTGCCCGCGACGCGGCCGCCGGCCCGCGGACTCCTGGGGTCGCCCCTGGACGGGGTCGGCAGGGCGAGGGCCCGGCGGGGCGACGGCGCGAGAGCGGCGGCGGCGGCGGCGGCGGCGGCGTCGGCGCGGGTGCCGGACGCCCCCGTGGGCCTGCCCGGCCTAGCGTGGCTGGCGGGGTTGCCCTCGCTGCTGGGTCTGCCCGCCGTGCTGGCGGCGGGGATGGGACGGCAAGCAGGTAAGGTGCTGTGTGGCGGCGGGGCGAGGTACGGGGCTGGGTGAGGGTTGGTGGAGCGAGTGCCGTTGATGGGTGGGCGGCTGTGTGAGTGGATGCGTAGATAGAGTGGTGCGGGTAAGTGGTTGAGTGAGTGGGTGGGTGACCAGGTAAGTGGGTGACTCAGTAGGTTTAATAGGTGAGTGATGAGTTAATTGGATTGGTAGTTGGGTTAGTAAATGAGTGAGTGAATGGGTTGATGTACGAATAAGTGAATGAATGGGTGGATGGGTAAGTGGGTGAATGAGTGGATTATTTGTTGTTTTGTTGAGTGAGTGAGTGAGTGGTTAAATAATTGAGTATTTGAGTGAGTGGGTGAGTGCCTAGCTATGTCAGTGAGTGATCGAGTGAGTGGGTTGTTAGGTAGGTAGGTGAGTGGGTGGTGCATGTGATGTTAGCAGCACTGACCTGAATCTCACGCTGGCAGTTCATTAACGTCTGACCTGTGCTTGATGTTTTTATGGCCGAATCTTACATTTCCATCTTACAGGAATTCACGTCAAGCGCCAAAGTGCTTTCACACTGTAGTGTGATGGTGCACTCATACACACACACTTCTGTTGCCGATCCGCTACTGAATAATAATAATAATAGCATTTATATAGCGCCTTTCACCCGAGGGTCACAAAGCGCTGCACAAGGGCCGCGAAGAGGACGGCATGTCAACAACGAAAGAAAAACCAATAAAAACCAAAGCAACAGAAAATAAATGATTAAGGCTACTTCGAATATACTGAAAGGTCGTGAAACTGGCAATCTTAAGAGCGGCAACATTCTGCCAGCGTCCCCTAAGATGGCCGTCACTTCCTTGGAGACAAACACGGAGGGAGACAGGGAGGAAGGGTGAGCAACAGGGAGAGACACAGGGACACAGAGACAGGAAGACAGAGAGACAGACACGAGGGGGAAACAACGCCAATCAAAATTAAACAATCAACATTGAAGCACAAGTTTACGCAACAGCAAAAAAAAACGCAGGCACCCACAACAACAAAACACAACTTCCATACGCGACACCACGAGGCGAGTTTAGGCAAGGCAGGACTGGGCCAGGAGTAGGCCGCGCAAAACAGACAACAAAAAACAAACACCAAAGTTACACAGAAACAAACCACCAACCAAAGATAATAATAATTATTATTATTCTGGCCTCCCCATGTTGTGTGGATCGTGGGGGTTGATTGACCATACTTCACCATACAGGTCTTGCAGATTGGAGAAGACATAGCATCGAACAGCACAACGATGATTTTCCTGCACTGTGCTGACAGCATAGCCCCAGAGCCTACAACACCTGTGTTATCCATTTACACGCATTCACGCGCAATTTACTTGGGAGTACTTTGCCTTCAAAATCAGCCTCCAACAATGTGACGTTCGCCAGCTTGTGGGGGCCTGGATATCCCCGAATCAAACCCGGGATGACGGCGATGCCAGCTCGACGCTCTGACCTCCGAGCCACCCTGGCCTCCTCCGATTCGAATCGATCCGTACGGTCGGTACGGGTGCGTCGGACCGAGCGCGCCGCGACGATCAATGACCCCGCGAATCGCGTACGTCGCGATGAGTTCGTCGCAGCCCCGCAGCCACGAGAGAGTCGACGTGGCACCTGCGGTGGCCAAACAATTATTGATTCTCGTATTGAATCGCGAGCGGGAATCGCGACAAATCGTGGGTTTGCATGCGAGGGGGCGGGGGCGATGACGCGGGTTATCGTGGTGTGCGTGGTTTGAGCCCCCGTGGCAGCCCTGGTTAATACTGCGATTGTATTAAGGGGATAGATAGATAGATAGATGTTTATTATTACGGCAGAAAAATTACCAGTAAGCGCTTGCAAGCTCTTAGCAGGATTCCTGCGACACAACAAACACGCGAATTGTAAGTAAAAAATATAAAAAATAAGTAAAAAATATAAAAATAATACATTAAACAAACAAAAAAATCACCATTTACACGCAACAATGGACATAAGTGACCAAATAAATAAGAAATAAATAAAAAATACAGTTAAACATTACCGATGGGAAAAATTATAGGACATAAAGCGTACGCCAGTGTGTCACGGTGCAAAATGTTAACACATAGCAAAGTACCGAGTTGAGTAAATGCAGAAATCCGGACGGACCCACACCCTGCTGATGAGACCCAGCGAAGTCGAAACCAATGCACTTTTTAGAGAAAAAAGACAACGCTCAAACTGAACTTGGGGCAGTAATCATCATTGTTATAAATTCCATGTTCCCATTATGTTCGGGGGATGAGGGGGTGGCATGTTTGTGGTGGGAGTTGTTCTCTTCATAGGACATGCGCTATTGACTTTCACAAAGTGGTACTTATTTTATCGACCGCAGCTAAACGACGGCCTTAAGTCACAACAATGTGATTGTTATACAAGCGCTCTAACCCCCAGTTCGACCCGCTTTCAATTTCAACTTTTTAAAACAAACCGTCCGCGGGACAAATTGATCGGAAAGCTTCCGCCGATCGATGGATTCAATTTTATTTAATTTGTCGCTATTTAACGATGAAACAAACCTCCTGTTGTTCCCCTAACCCCTGGTGATCCCCCGATTCTCAACCTATGCCGCCCCGTGCCATTTCACTGGCTTCCCCGCTGCCCCGCTGCCCGTGACAGCCACACAGGGCTCAATATCTCACGCGATGTATTCCGGTAAACCGTAAGGCAGCCTTGAAATAGGGATTACGGACGTAATACACACAGTAAGGCTTGTCCATAATAATCCTATAATATAGTAGCACGTATTTCTATAATCCCACGACCTGGTTTATAGGCGTGTAGGGTGCGATGAGGACAAAGTGAAGGCGAGATGGATGTGGCATCCATCCATCTATTTTCTGAAACCGCTTAATCCCGTACGGGGTCGCGGTGAGCCGGAGCCTATCCCGGCAGACACAGGGCGCAAGGCAGGGATATACCGAGGATGGGACGCCAGTCCATCGCAGGGCACCTGGGGCAATTTACTCAGTAGGCCAATTAACCTGGCAGCATGTCTTTGCACGGTGGGAGTAAACCGGAGTGCCCTGCGACAACCCACGCGGACACGGGGAGAACATGCAAACTCTACGCGGAAAGGCACCCGAGCGGAGATTCGAACCCGGGGACCTTCTAGCTGTGAGGCAGCAGCGCTACCCGCTGCACCAGCGTACCGCCCCTGCATGTGGCATGCTCAAGGTAAATTGCTGGAGCGTCGTTCCAAACTGTTTGGGCTGCAGTGACAAAGACAAAGACCCCCCGTATAGCCTTAACAGACTGTGGGGGCAAGTGCCGTTAGCGAGCACCTATGAAGGTCGACACGGCACACGAGGGGGTGGGTGACTGGCACCACGCCCGGCCGCCTTTGTCTCCCTAGCGGCAAAGTTTACACACCGCACCAGGTACTCATTTGAGGCTGAGTCGACCTGGGGAGGGGGAGGGCTCAGGATCGGTCCAGAAAGTCGTCACAGGTGTTGGTGGCCGTGAGCGGGATTCGAACTCGGGTCGCCAGATTTGTAACCCAGCAATAGCGCTAACCAACTGGGCTGCAGCGAGGCACCGCCGGGCTGACGGTGCGAATCGGGACAGACGGACGGACATCGATATCGGCTTTGTGAGTCAGCGTGTGAGTTTGCGTTCCTGGCAGCGACGCTCGGTCGTCTGGGCTGGCGGTGGGTGAGCGATGGCTTTGCTTATTGTGCGGCGCAGTGCCCACAGAGCGCCGCATTGCGGTGGCGCTCAAAACCCTGGGACCTGGGAGGGGGGGTGGGAAGGTATGAGACGAGATGAGAGTGGGTTGCTTTTTACTTAATCACGTTACACGAGCACAGGGCCAGAGAGTCCCCGAAACGCCAGGTGGACAGAAACAAGCGGCAGATTTTGAAGGTCTTTAGCCGCGATAGTTCGAATCCCCCGGCTCGGGGGCCTTTCTGTGTGAAGTTTGCATGTTCTCTCCCCGTGTCCGCGTGGGTTTTCGCCGGGCACTCCGGTTTACTTCCACCGTCCAAAGACATGCTGCCAGGTTCATTTGCCTACTGAGTAAATTGCCCCAGGTGCCCTGTGATGGACTGGCGTCCCATCCTGGGTATAGCCCTGCCTTGCGCCCTGTGTCTGCCGGGATAGGCTCCGGCTAACCGCGACCATGTACACTGTACAGGATTAAGCGGTTTCTGACAATGAGATGAGGTACCCGCGATTCTCAACCGGTGGGTCGCGACCCACCAGTGAGCCGTGAGCGTCACCTAGTTGTCCATGGAGACCACACTCGAGTTGGCAAAGTGGCCCTTGAGGTGCAAAAGTTTTAGAACCCCTGGTCTTATAATTAAAGAGTGCATACATTTGTATTGGTGTAAGTTTTTGCAGCTCGATTTAAGAGAATGGCTCTTAAGAGCTGCTCTTTCGGGATAGCCGTTTCGAGCGCTCCACTCTCTCCCGTTGGACATTTCGCCTCCCACGTTGGAGGCATCCTCAGGCATACTGAGACTGGGAAGGCGAGAGGGGGAGCGCTCGACACGGCTATCCAGAAAGAAGAGCTTTGCAAAGCAATTCTCATGCATCTAGCCGTGAAATCCTACATCACCCATCCATACATTTTCAGAAATCGCTTAATCCTGTGCAGGGTCGTGGTAAGCCGGAGCCTATCCCGGCAGACACAGGGCGCAGGGCAGGGCTATACCCACGATCGAACGCCAGTCCATCACAGGAATCCTACATCATTATTTATATATTATGATGTTTAACATCACATGAGATTAACGACCAATGTATTAATGAGTATTTTGTTTTTAATTGTGGGAGGGAAACCGGATAACCCGGAGGAAATCCATGCAGAACAGGGGGGGAGGGGGGGGGAAAGATAACACACAAACTCCGCACAGAAAGCCGCCCGAGGCGCGGATGTTACCACTGTGCCCCCCTTCCCAGCCATCCCCGCAGTCTCCTTCCGTACCCTGTTTCCGAAGCTGCCTGCCCTTCTCCGGTGTATTTTTGGGGTTGTTACCACGCGTCATTTGGCGCCGTGTCCGGCGTTCCACCTCACAGCAAGAAGCTCCCGGGTTTGAATATCGGCTCGGGTGCCTTTCCGTGTGCGGATTGCATGTTCTCTCCCCGTGTCCGCGTGGGTTTTCGCCGGGCACTCCGGTTTCCTCACACAATCCAAATACCATGCTGCTGCATAGGTTAATTGGCCTGCTGACTACATCGTCCCCGGTGCCCTGTGATGGACTGGCGTCCCATCCTGGGTATTAGCCCTGCCTCGCGCCCCTGTGTCTGCCGGGATAGGCTCCGACTCACCGCAAGCGGTTTCTGACAATGAATGAATGTAAAACAAATTATAATCGAGCTGTCGTGACATGGGGGCGAAACGTCAGACATCGCGCCAAATAATAAGAATAATGTTACATTTATAACGAGCACATAAATGACACGCGTCGCAGCACGAAAGCGCATCGGACAACCGGACCACTCAAATCCACGCAGCTGCCTTGCCCCTTTGCTCTGCCTCGGTGTTGCCATTTCCTTCCCCTGCCCTTCTGTTCCCCGGCCTGTGCTGCCCGCTTAGCACGCTGCCCTTCCCTGTTTCACTCCTGCAGTCCGCGCAATCCATACTCCCCGCTTTTGCTGGCACAGCCACTAGCCGTGCAGGGGTTGGGGGGGGGGGGCGATATAAATAGTCCTGTATTAATTGCGCCACCGGGGTACAGTTTGGATTTTCGGTTGCCTTTCAGCTGCAGCGTGGGAGACTTGCACGGAGCCTGGCGCGCACACACACACACGAGGCTCAGCCATACAAATGCAGATACGCAGATATACGGACGCATGCGGATAATAGCGACCCCATAGGTCCATCATGCAAAGATAAAGATCCCCCATATAGCCTAAACAGAATGTAAGGTTAAGTGCCATTAGCGAGTAGCACAGTTGAAGGCCGACACGGCACACGAGGGGGTGGGTGGCCAGCATCATATCCGGCTGCCTTTGTCTCCCGAGTGGCAATGTTTACACACCGCACTAGTTACTCATTTGCGTCTGAGTCGACCCCAGGGTGTTGTCCGTGAGTCGGATTAAAACTAGGGTGGGCAGGTTTGGAGCCCAGCGCTCGAACCACCGAGTCACCGCTCCCCAACCTCTCACCCACTCAGCCACACAACTCTCCCTACCGATCCAACCCACTCTCCCTCCCTACCCAGCCTCTCATTCCCACCCACCCACCCAGCCTCTCACTCTCCCTCTCACCCAACCCATTCTCCATCGCCTTCTCTCCCTCTCCCCTCCCCTCCCCTCTTTCCCGCCCACTCCTCCACCTTCCCTCCTCGCAGCGCTCTCCGTGCCCTCCACCGTTCCGCTGCTTAAACGGTCACCTCTCTCTCTCTCCCGCCCTCTCATTCCATCCGTCCATCCCTGACTCTGCGCTGGGCAGCAGCAGCTGGCGTCACCACCGCTTTTGGGCGTCATTAGCTCTCCGTCCGCGGCGCGACACACCCAGATTCCCAGCAACCTCCTCTCTCGCAACCTCCTCTCTCGGTCGCTCCGCGTTTCCAGCTCAGCCAGTCACTCCTGCTCCCGCTGTTGCCGATACTGCCGCAAGAAGCTTTTAGCTGCTGGTCGCGGCTTACAGATAAACGCCTTTGTGTGGCCAGCGTTTTAGCGCGACTAAATATCTATCTGAATCCGATTTCCTTCAATTCAGCCTTTTGTGTTATTTTTTTGTGTTGTTGCTGCGGCGTCGTCGCCCCGAGTCGCGATGGAGAAGAAGCAATGGTGTGGATTGAAAGGCCGTGGTATGTGTGTTTTTTTTCCGTTCGATAATAATAATATATTTGTTCACTGACACCGTGGCCCTTAAAGGAGAGAAAATACATCGAGTAGGTGACGTTTCAAGCAATGTCCCTTCATCACATAGGCCTCTGTGGTTTGCAAGAAGGGGCTTTAACCTAAAACGTCGTCTACTAGATATTTCTCCTTTTAAGGCCACGGCTGTTGTTATTGACGGTGATGTTGTATTTTTTTGTTGCTGGGTTTATCGCTGGTTTTCCTTGTGCACCGTTGCCAACACAGCGGCAGCATCAACAGCAAATCATTTGTTTAATCGCTCAATGATTGGTGTTGTTGGCGTCTGTGGTCCGCGCGTGTGTGTCTGTTCGTGTGCAGCGTAGGTTGCTACAATCTGTTAAAGGCGATACGGGTGATCTTTGTCTTTCGTCTGCAGATTGCTGCGCGTGCGTCTCGTATGTTGTGTTGTTTTTGACAATGCTCTTGTGTGCGTTGTGTTTGCGATCTGTATTTGATTTTTCCCGAGTCGTGTTTGTGTGTCTAGGGGATTGTGTGTTTGTGTGTGCTGCATGGGGTGTTGTCTGCACAATTCTGTGTGGTGTTTTTGTGATATAGCTGTTGTGTGTGTGTGTGGGATTTATTGTGTGTGTGCAGAATGGGCCAGTGTCTGCACATTGCTGTGTGTGGTACGTTGTCTGTCATGTTGTGTGTTTTATGTATCAGCTTTAGCTATCATGTTGTTCGTTCCCAGTGATTGCACTGTCTAGAGTCTTATGTTTAGAGGATTTCTTGATGCTGCTCATTCGGGATAGCCGTGTCGAGAGCTCTCCCTCTCTCCTTCGCGATGTTTCGCCTCCCACGCTGGAGGCATCTTCAGGCGTCGAGCCGTGAAAACCTACATCATTGTCGTGTAATATTTACGTGTATTGTGTATGTAGTGTTCCATAAAGGATGTGTTTCGTGTAGCGTGTGTATTGGGGATGTTGTGTTTTCGAGACGTGTGATTGTGAAATTTTGTGACATTTTTATTTTTGCCTCTGCCTTTGCAATCTTACGTGTTTGTGTTTGCAATTGTGTGTGCGATCCACATATTTTGCATTGGCAGTATACCATCGTCTCCGTTGCTTTGTGTAGCACGTATTGGGGCTTCGAATTGTATGTAACGTCGTGTTTACGTGTTGTGTTTTTGTGCCATGTGATTTGATCGTCTTGCAAGTTGGTGTGTATTTTTTGTGTGGCTTTTTAGAATGCCATGGGTCTTGTGGCATTATCTGTTTGTGTCATCGTGCAGACCTGTGTGTATAATGTGTATACTGACTCGCATTGTGTGTCGATTGTATCTTGTGTGTGTGATGTGGCATTTTCTTGCATGCGTTTGTGTTTGCGTGCAGAACAGTGTGTAGCATCTAGACTCTAGACTGTTCTGTGTAATCTCTGCCTGTCTGTTCGTTAAATTTGATACAGTAAGTTGGGATTTACCTGATCGGCTTTGTGTTTTGCATGCTCGGAATATGATGTAAACATGTGACGTCATCCTACTGTGTTTTCGTGTGATCTGTGTGGTTGGGAGCCGGTGGCTCGGTGGTTAGCGCGCTGGGCTACAAATCTGGCGACCCCGAGTTCAAATCCCGCTCGCGGCCAACACCAGTGACGATTTTGTGAACCGGTACTGGGCCTCCCCTAGGTCGACTCAGCCTCAAATGAGTACCTAGTGCGGTGCGTAAACATTGCCACTAGGGAGATAAAAGACGGTCGGGCGTGGTGCTGGTCACCCACCACCTCGTGTACCGTGTCGACCTTCATAGGTGCTCGCTAACGGCACTTGACCCTTCAGTCTGTTAAGGCTATACGGGGTATCTTTGTGTATGTTTCTGCGTCATGTGTTGGGCCAGTGAGTTGATGGGGGTTGCTAAGGTTGTGGGTCCTGTGTCACCAAATGTCACTGGCGTGAACCCAGGTTCGCTCTGCCTAGGATTGAATCACTGTCACGGTGGAGCTGGGCCTGTGAGGGAAGATAAAAGTCCGGGGATGAGAGGTTTCAGAGGCGGGAATGAGATGAAAAGGACTCGTGTTCGTAGGTGGGACACAGCCGGACAGACGCGCTGTACAGTGGGAGAGATTGGCCATCTTAACCTTCTGTCCGTATTGTACTGATGTAGGTTTCAGAAACGCCTGATGATGCCTCTAACGTGGGAAGCCGAACGTCGTGAAGGAAGGAACACTCGACACAGCTGTCCCGAAGGAACAACTGTGTATGGCAGTTCTCTCTCTGTCTATAGATAGAACGGTTCCCTTTTTTTCTCATTTGACTGTTGCCTCTTGAGGTCTCAACTGGTCAGACAAAAATCAACTTGCGTGGCTGGAACTGTTCGTCGTTTAATCGCGTGAAAATGTGTCAATCGGCCCCCTTTAAAAATGACGGCCGTCCCAACATCCTGCCTCTCGAAGGCTGGAAACCCCAAAAAGCCACGCCCAGTTTTTCTTCTTTTCGATTCTGCGAAGCGTAATGGTTATATGACAGTTTCCCATTTCTTTACACAGTTCTTTGCATTTTTATTGAACTCTGCAAGGTCTTTCGAGCTGCAGAGGTTGGGTAGTAGAGCGCAGATAAGGCAGTGCTCCATAGTATGGTCTGCTTCTCCACATTCACAGGTGGTTGGGCCGGTCTTGTAGCCCCATCTGACCAAAGCAGCTTTTGATCGTCCCGTTCTAGTTCTCAGGCGGTTGGGTGTCTTCCACTCAATCCATGGTGCTTCTGAGCCAGGAGGGAGGTCTTCAGCAGGGGGGATTCCCATGCCAGTTGGAGGAGGGTCACTCTCAAGCTTTTCCGTCCAGAGCTGGAGTCTGGTTTTCTTCTCGAGATGTGACGCGGTTTCGAGTCAGGTGACCTCAGCGACCCCTGCCCGTCACCTCCCGTGCAGCGGAGACTCATGGGAGATGCCGATATTTTCCTGGCTCTGATTTGTTTTTTGTAATCGCTGGGACTGCACTTTCCATTTCTCATCCCCACCACCCCCCCCCCCCCCCC
>JAZEWU010000054.1:2445318-2480502 GCA_036362915.1 Geotria australis | reverse complement strand
GTAAACACGACCGAGTGAATGAAACAACTGTCAACGGGAACTCGAGCAGTAACGGCAAGCGGGTTATGTACGGGTGCAAGATTCGATCGGTGCATTCTGAGCTCGGGAGTGATTTGAAACGGTGGTGGGAGGGACGGAAGTCGAGCCAAAGCTGAGAGGCAAGAGCATTCCTGTACCGTGGGGCAGCTGCATGGAGAGACGTAAAAAAACAACTTTTAACAGCAAATATGTTTAGGAAGATCAGGCAGGCACTTCTGAAGTTGCATCTGGGAATTTGCAGAGTTAGGAGGTCCTGTAGATAATAAATGGATTAAAAAATACCTTGCGGAAGATGGCCCAGTGGTGATGTCAAATTCAGATGTCCAGGATGCACAAGTTGTAGGCAATAGGTTGTAATGACGCGTTTCATAGTGGGCGTGAAAAGCCAAGTGGAGGGCCGAGTGGAACAATCCGTTCTCGAGTGGTTTTGAAGGCTCGGCAGTAGATGATGCGCCAGTCAAAGATGGAGTGAACGATGGCTTTTATTCTATCAAGACAAGAGCTTACGTGGGTGTCCATCGTGCACTAAACCGATTGTCATTGGGCTGCAGGCCCATGTGGTGGGCAGCAAAGAACGGTCCGACAAAATCAATTGTTCGGCACGATACTAGCACGTATATGTCCCTCACTTATACCAACCCCTCCATTGACCAACGTGAAGTAGGTCAAACAACCCTCACGGGCTCACACGGCATGAGGAGGGCCCGGTCTAGCAGTGGATTGCAATATCTTGAAAGTCCAGTAATATTACTTGTAGCCGCTGTGACCCAACACTAGCCATTGGTACGGTCATTGTCTCTCACTAACACTGCTCGCGTCCAGCCAAGCACCGCTTTTCACCTG
This sequence comes from Geotria australis, assembly GCA_036362915.1. NCBI lineage: Eukaryota > Metazoa > Chordata > Hyperoartia > Petromyzontiformes > Geotriidae > Geotria > Geotria australis. Next base: position 2,479,620 of record JAZEWU010000054.1, on the reverse strand, counting down.
TGCACGTGTGGACACATGCACACACCCGCACTAGCCACCAACACACACTGGCGTACACTTGTGAAGGCCGTTGTACCTGTAAAAGGTTTTACATTTGTGAAGAACCCATTTTTTTGTTTTTATTTACAGTATACGCTCCAGAACGTTTAACGGGGGCCGTTGTGTCAGCAGTGAAATAGAAGTTTAGGGCTACACATTTACTTATCATGACTTAAGGAAACGGCGCTTTTGTGTTAGGTTTATTCACACACTCATGACTCGTATCATTGATTGAGCTGCTTGCAAATGGTTTATTCACTCAGCCCTCGTTTAAACTGCCCGCCACGTCTCCGTGATGGATAAACGCTCCTGGCTATTTTCATTGAGCAATTTGTCGATGAGACTTTTACGGAAAAATGAACGCTAACCTGTAAAGTGCGTTCGACCTCTTCGTCGCTGTGCATAGGAACTAGAGCCTTGCTCCCTTCTGTTTTTTGAATCGCACGGATTGTTAAGAGTTGGAAATCCGTTTCCCTTCTAATAGCGCAAGGCTGTCCGCAAAGGTGCTATGTTTCTCAGCCACGTTTATTCTGCCCGTCGGGGGCGTTGTTGTTACGTGGTTTTTAAAATTTCAAAATCACTTTCGTCCAATCCGACTATTGCTTGAAGTTGGGAATGTACAAATGAGACACCAGTAAGTGCATTGTTGCTGTCTGCTTGAGTGAGTATAATGAACAGGTCATAATCGGTAGGGCTGTCAGTTGTTTGACACAGTTGCTATGATGCTGCCTTCAGTTGAAATGTTTCCCGTCCAGTGAAGCAATGGTTATTTACCATCCATCTTTATGAAACCTGTGTGTGCTGTAGTGAATCTGTCGTTATGTCTCATCGTTAAACAAATCGCATGAGTATGAAACCAGCCTTAACAGTAGGATATTTCCCAAACAGTGTATCGAGAGCGATTGTGTCACCTTGACTGTTAAACCCTCGGTGATGTCAGTCGGAGACCACCTCCAGGTAATTTGACTACTTGCAGTCGAATACATTGAACTCTGCTGAAATGTCGCGCGAAACCGGGTTCGGAATAAGAAGTAGCGACAACTCTTACTCTTCCATTTATTTTATTATACTTTTTATATCAGGGAGCGGCGCTGCGTTGGGATTAACATGGCTCGCGCGGGGTGGTGGAGAAAACGGTCCTAACATGCTTACAATGTTACGGTAACCACACCAGAAATCCCGCTGGTGAGTTACGTTTTTAGACGTGTCTCTTTGTACGCGGTTGTTCACTATCTTGTTTCATAGTGCTTGCAATTAGTTTTCAACAATTCAAAGCAGTTTGGCGGCCCAATAAACTTGCTCAAAGCGTGTTGTGTTGCTGAGAATGGTCTGTTGAGTGGTGGGGGGGTGAGTGTAATGTGAGGTTTTAATTTGCACATGTTGCCGGCTGGATCAGGAACACCGAGTCAGCGCAGCTAAGATCATATTTCAATAAGGTAACCGCCTCTGATTAAACCGGGTTCTCAAGTGTCTGTATGTATGTGAACAAGCGTGCTTTGTATCTAAATACATCACGTTTGGCATAACGCTTGTTAGTCCTTTGTTTACTTGGATGTTGTGTTGTTACTCACTAACATTGCACCTACAATCCCTAATGACGGCGCGGGGATCCAAGTGGCACCTAAGTGGATGGAGCAAATTATTTGCTAGTGGTGCACAATTTGCAAAAATCACAAGTCAAATGTATTGATCACATAAGATATATGGCAGTGAGATTCTTTATTCCCATTTTAAAAGGAAAAATTGTAGGCGATGTTTCGGGCAATGGGCACTTTATCCGAAATGTCACCTATATAAATGGGCCTTTGCCCAAAACGTGAACCAGTGTTCTTGACACGCGGTTTTATTTATAGAGCGCGTGGTGGGGTGGAGGCATACCTAAACCAATCATATTGCGTGTTTTCAAGCATGGGCGAGCCTGTGTAAGAGATTGACAAATCGCGATCCGCCTTTGCTTGGAGAGAGGGCGCATCCCATTATAACCAATCAAAACCTTCCCCGTCGATTGTGGGCGGAGCGTGACCGCTCAAGGCTCGACCTCAACCAATCACAAGCCAATAGCGATGGAGGGAGGAAGGCGATTAGCTTCTTAACCAATTAGAATCGTTGTTTACTTAGCCGTGGCCTTGGTTTAAGGAGGTGGGTATGTGGGTGGAGATGGCCAATCGATCAACCAATCACAGCCCTCATTGGCGGTCGCAGGGCGTTGCTATAAGAAGGGCCGGTGTTCGAAACGTATGCTTTGAGGGGTTATTGACGAATGCGTTGAGTTTTGTTAAATCGTGTTGTGGGCAACTGTCTACGCAGCGTCACCTAATAATGTGAGATCGAATTTAAGATGTAGTAAGGTTTGATGATTGATGGGTGTGTATATTACTCTATATCTAAGAGTATGTTAACTAATGAGGTGTCAAATTTCAAAACATGTTCCATCAGTAAATCAAGGTGCACATGTTCTGGCACAGGCACCGAGGTGAAGCCACCGCCACTTAGTGGCGAACCGCGGTTGTTGTGTCCCACAACCCTCTAACGTCCTCACTTAACCAATCGCAACGCTGCTCGGTGTTTGCTGGGCGGAGCATTGGTGAATGGGTGTGTTTACCATCCCCCCTCCCCTCAACCCAAACATAACGATCCTCACCGACCAATCACAGCGGCGTCCACGGAAGGGCGTGAGTGGCCGTGTTTATATCCCTCCCTCCCCACAAACCATCCCCCAAACCAATCATAGCGCCGCTGGGATGGGGTGGGTGGGGGGGGGATGCGGGGCGTGCTTAGCCCAGTGGTGAGTTCGCACGCTGTAAGAAAATCTGGCTGTGACCCGAGTTCGAATCCCGCTCACGGTCAACACCTGGGCCTCCCCTGGGTCTACTCAGCCTCAAATGAATACATAGTGCTGTGTATTAACATTTTCACTCGGGAGACAAAAGGCGCCCGGGCGTAGTGCTTTCGAGGAATCCCGCAATGAGCTTGCAAGCTCGCTGTAACAATAAACATCTAAAAAGTAAACCCAACCCCATCATGTGCCGTGTCGGCCTTCATAAGTTGCTACTCGCTTCCGGCACTTAACCCTACAGTCTGCTAAGGCTACCTGGGGGATCTTTGTCTTATAAATTGAAATTATAATTATTTGTGTTAATGCCAGTTTCACGACCTTTCCAGTGTATTCGAAGCAGCCTTAATCATTTAATTTGTGTTGCTTTGTGTTTTTTATTAGTTGTTTTTTTCTGTCGTTGTGCGGCGCTTTGTGACCCTCGGGTGAAAGGCGCTCCATAAATTGCTATTACCCCCTACCCCCCCCACTTCGTCCACCCGAGCGACCAATCTGGTCGTGGTCCGGGCGAGTTCGGGCCGCCCTTCGTTCATTTCCGTCGGTTTCCGGCGGCGGCTTCCCACAGTTCCGCGCGCTCTTTGAAAAAGAGCGGTGCGTCCGGAGCAACATGGCGGCTGCCGCCGAGCATCATCTGCTGGACGAGAGTGAGTCCGCGAGAATTCGCCTCAAACGTCAACTCGCCCCGGTTACCCTTGCTACTCCTCACCGCGTTACGATCGTCTATCAGTCGGTGTCGTCCGTCCCCCCCGAGCTTCGCCACCCCCCGCCGTAATATCCCCTCGAGCTGTTGTGACATAGCGGCGGCGGATTGGCGACTGGTCGGGGAGTGAGGATGGTGGGGGGGTAGGTGGGTTGGGTAGGAGTGAGTGAGACGGGTGAGCAGCAGGAGGAGGCCTTCATCTAGCAGTTGATTGAGCAAGGCCGGTGGTGTTTGGTGGATGCTGCTGCCGCCGCTTGCTACTGGTGGTGGTTGTTTTTGGTGGTTGTGTGTGGTTGTCCGGGTGTTGGAGGGGGTTGGTGTGTCGAGGAAGTGAGAGGGTGTGCGAGGGGGTTGTTATTGATACTGGCCACCCGCGCTGTCCTCCCCCGGTACCCCGGGAGATTTAGGCCTCTCGCGGTCTCCTTCGTCCTCCTCGAGCACACCGTTTTCAGTCCGCCAAGGGCAACTTCCTGTGTCATTTTAGTTTGGGTGAGGGTTAATAACGTACAAATTTGACTGCGATAAAGTAGCGGAAATGCGTGCTGGGTGCGGACGCGAAAACTGCGGCGGTGTGGCGCGAGTTTTGAAGATTTGTAAAAATATAGAGGAAAAAAAAAGTCTGTAAAGTCACTCGTGAAGCGTGACGACACGCCGCTTGTGTTTGAGATTTAATCGTGTCGCGTTAATTGATGGTTTTAAAGTGGCGTCGGCTTGTGAGGGAAGATACGGGCTCCTGTTGTACAGTCCCGGACGCACAGACTGTGGGGGTCTGCAATATGTCCAGCCAATGGCACGCAGTGCTGGTCGAGTTGTTTAACCATACTTCGCTAGGCTGGTCAGTACGGGTAGGTGAAATTGGTCAGCGTAGATCTGTAGTAAAGGTGCAGCCCTGCATTTGCTCGCTCACGCCACTGATGATCGAAGGACCTTCCCTAGAAGGAGCTCTAGAAAGAGATTTTAGAAGTAATGTATGCGTCTTGTCCTGGGTATAGCCCTGCCTTGCGCCCTGTGTCTGCCGGGATAGGCTCCGGATCACCGCGACCCTGTACAGGATTAAGCGGTTTCTGATAATGGATGAATGAATGGTATACAACAGTGTTTTGCTACTATCAATTTATCGCTGCCCATAATGTCTCGTAGCCTATAATTATGACCTGTCGTATGCACGATGATCACCCATTCAAGTACTATCCAGGCTCATTTCTGCTTGGCTTTTTAAATCTGACGAAATCGGACGGGTTCCCGGGTGATGTGTTTATTTTTTGGTGTCTCAAAGGTAACAGCTGTTTTGTAGGTTACAGTACGGATACGTACTGGGCGCCTCCCTCTATCTGCCCCTATGACACCTAAACCTAAACCCCATCTGCCCCTCACTGCTCCTGAGTTAGACGCTCACTCCGCACAACGGCAGCTGCCAAGGGCATAGGTCACGCTCATCCCAGACACAGCGCCAATGAGTCTCCTTGAGTTACCACCCTGCCATTGCCCTTGTCAGTTGACCGGTTCTTGAGGAGTCGGTGTCACAGGGTACGTGCCTAGAAAGAGACAGCCCCCTATCCTGTATGGTGAGATTCATCATCATTAATATGTGTTGGTGTTTGTGGAATTCTTATATCGCAAGGCTACCACGAAGGCGCTATGTATTGATGCAGGTTTTCACGGCTGGATGTATGGCTATGTTTAACAGACAAGTGTAGTGTTGAATTGAGAAGTGAAGTGAGTGTGGTGGTGTGAGAGAACATCGGTCTCGGTGTCTGCCTGTTATAGAGCAGGAGTGGGGATTCTTTTCACGTGGTTCGTCACTCCATATCATACGATCTGCGACTTGATATCATATTTCCAACGACAATATTTCATCTACGGCCCGTCGCTTCATAGCAATCCGTCCCGCGGCTGCATGAGGCAACACCACTTAAACCTGTGATCGATGTTTATCCGTCTGTACGCATTTGAACCACAATAATCGGGCACTAGAGCGGAATTATTTTTTTACGTGATAATACTGCGGGTATAATTTTAGCGTGCGCAGTCATCTGTAAAGGCGAGCTCTAATTTTTTCATTGGATCGCGCGCAGGTGTGTGTTGATGTGTGGACAGTTGAAGATATTTGAGAGTCCTGTTTGGCCCTCAGAAATTAAAGTACAGTACAGTAACGAAACCCATCTCTGGCTTGATATCCTAAACCCATCACAATAGTGGGGAAATTTGACTGATAAATGATTCCGACCTTGCTGTCGTCAAAAGGACTCTCTTGTTGAATACAATTCTGGTGTGCCTTGACTTGTCATCATGAGTATTTATGATTCCAAGCGCCCTGCATGTTATTATTAACAATGTGTCCGCCACAGTCTTGCTATTTATGCTGCTGTGAAGCAGAGAGTCTGTTACCATACATTCAGAAGTTCATATTTAAGTACTAGACTACATGATGTGAACCCTAAGACCAGAGTTTGATTCCTGACCACAGATAACATACATGACAAGTGATATCTGAACAGGTTCTTCATACTGCACTGGATTTGCAAAGGATAATACGTTTTTATATTGGTAACTGGTATTGGGCTATGTGTTCGTTCTATTGGCGTAAATGTCACACTCGACAGGACAAAAATGACGTGGCTAATTGGTGATGGAGATGCTGTATTTAAGTGTTTAGCTCGAGACTTTTACAATGACCCTGCCCTATTGGTGAAACCTGTACACTTCTGGGTCATTTTTGAGGTTCCCAGATAAATACGTGTTAGATTTTGGATGTATATTCTTTTCCACATTTTAAGTTTTCTAGTCATTGTAGAACATTATATAGGATTTGCATGTGTCAGTCAGGCACAGCTGTGTATTAGATCAAAATATTTAAAAAGCTCAACTTTTTAAAGAAGGGCCTTTGTCTATATTCTTATCCTGCTGTATACTCTTATATTGTAAGATAGTGTCACTAACAGTTGTGAAGAGAGTTTTTTGAATTAGCATTTTACAATACTATAAAAGTCACTGGTGTAGGACTTCATTAGTTTTTACATTTATTATTGAGATATATGAATCCTATCTGATCTCAAAATACTAATAGGGCTTTGGGGACGGCATTAGCAACGACTTTATTTTCGAGCAGAGGCGTAAGACATTTTTCTGCCAGTATCATTAACGCTGCCTTACGACAGATTTGTTTTTTTTTACGCTGCGGGAGGCTAAGGTTTTTGTAAACGCACCGTTCGCTCACAGAGTATCTCGAGGAGAAGCGTCATAAAAGTGAAAAGCAGGTGCAGCATGTAAATAGTGAAAACGGTTTACAGATTGTGTGTGGGTTGTAAATGTGCATGTTTAAAAATAGTTAATCTTGTCACTCTACTGCTGACTGGAGGTCCCTCCACTCTCTGTGTCCTTATGTCTCCCCCTGTCGCTCACCCTCCCTCCCTGTCTCCCTCCGTGTTTGTCTTTAAGGAAGTGACGACCATCTTAGGGGGACGCTGGTAGATTTTTGCCGCTCTTAAGAGTGCCAGTTTCACGACCTTTCAGTATATTCGAAGCAGCCTTAATCATTTATTTTTAGTTGGTTTGGTTTTTATTGGTTGTTTTTTCTTTCGTTGTTGACATTCAGTTCTCTTCGCGGCCCTTGTGCAGCGCTTTGTGACCCTCGGGTGAAAGGCGCTATATAAAATGCTATTATTATTATGCGGTCATGAGTGTTAATTGATCGTACTTCACTGCGCTGGTAAAGTGAAGGTAGTTGAAGATAAGCAGTACAGACGTGTGAGGAGAGACGTACAACAATGGTTGTTGCTGCACCACCCACTGCGACCCAACACGACCCCATATTATTACATTTGTTATGACTCTCAGATTGTGCTTCCAGCATGTGGGAAAAAACCTTTCACACGAAGAACAACACCGGGATAAAAGCCCGACATCACATCGCAGAGCGATTGTTAATCATGCAAACCGCAAATACTTTAACCCAAAAAAGTTATTTGTAATCCTGGCAAATGACACATTCGCTCAGTGCTGCAGGGGGTGTGTATAATGTTTAGTGTAGAAGCAGCTGCCTCAGTTCCTCGTGATGGCCGGAAAGCGTAAACACGTGTCGCCGTAATAGAGACGTGCGCTTGTGGTTCTTCTTGTTTCAGGCTCTTCGGCTGAAGCGCTGGTTAGCCTGAAAGGTAAGACGCATCGTCAACCACACAGCACTCGCCACTCTGGAAAAACACAATATGTTAAACGGCCCTGCAATGATAAAGATAACCTGTAAAATAGTTATGTTGCGCTGTTCAGATTTTTTGTTTTGTTGTGGTTCACTGAGTGCAAACTACGGAACCCTTTTTCCGCATTTGTGGAATCTGTGCCATCTTGTCTGGTGCGTGTGTGTGTGTGTGCCTCAGGTAGTGGGGAGCGGTGGCTCAGTGGTTAGCGCGCTGGGCTACAAATCTGGCGAGCCGAGTTCGAATTCCGCTCACGGCCAACACCAGTGACGATTTTCTGAACCGGTCCTGGGCCTCCCCTAGGTCGACTCGACCTCAAATTAGTTCCTGGTGCAGTGTGTAAACGTTGCCACTAGGGAGACAAAGGCGGCCGGGCGTGGTGCTGGTCACCCACCCCCTCGTGTGCCGTGTCGACCTTCATAGGTGATTGCTAACGGCACTTGCCCCAACAGGCTGTTAAGGCTATACGGGGGAACTTTGTCTTGTGCACCAGGTAGTTGAATGTGTCTGCCTTGGGGATTTTTGCGTATGTGTATTTTAAAAACAGACAGTAGAAGGAACAAAAAAATATACAGTAAATGTTTTACGTGTGTGGAAGAGCAGTAGTACTGCCAGGCGGTTTGCTGGCGCCACCCAGTCCGTCCTATATATTATGATTGTGTTTTTTTTAAGTTATAGTTGTGTTTGTGTGTGTTGATATTTTCATGCGCTCGTGTTGTTGTACAGAGGGTGGTCTGTCGAGCCCATGGAGCCGTCGAACTCCCCCACGCAAAGGCGCCGCGCAGCGAGACAGCGTGAGTTGTCCCGTCACTCACCGTTAACACGACATTCGTGTCACATTTCACGGTTATGTAAAATGTACGAGGCGTTACGCGTTCTGGCACTGAAACAGGTGTTTCGATCTTAAACACACCAAATTAGACACCTTTTACAAAGTGTCCAGGTTGCCACACAGGCTTGTGGCAAGAATACGCAAACGGAATGCTTTGATACTAAATTTTTGCCACACACTGCGTGGCAAAAATTGTGTCCACAATTTGTGTCCACAACTGTGTTGTGGACACTGCTGGCGGTAATAGCTACTCACTCTTTCGTGAGTATCTTTGACCCGAACGGCATTTGTCCTAACGACGTTCGAGGCCGCGCGGCGGGTTCTTTGCGTCTCTGTGCGCGCGCAGCCTTCCAAGGTGCGCAAGAAGACGCGACTGCACTTCAGCGAGGATGAGGATTTCCTGCCGACCACCAAGTCTCCGCGCAAGAATGCGCGCGTTGTCATGATCCCGCAGGTGAAGGTCGACCATCTCCCCTCTCTGCACTCGCCTAGCAGGGTGCGTGCGGTTATGCTGTGCGGGTTCACGGGTGTTGTTTGACCATCACGCATCGTGTTGGCCCATAGCTGGGTGGCGGTGGCTATGCATCTGTTGGATCCTTGCACACAGTCTGGTTTGCCAGGAGAAGGCGGTACAACACGTGGACTGATTGCCATCCGTTTCCATCTGTACAGGGACGGAGAGTTGGTTAGTCGCGAAAGTGGGTTTTCTGCATGTGTCCCGGTTTCCTCCTGCACGTATGAACCCTCGTTATTTGGTTGAAAATGTGTTAAATTAAAATCGCAATGCTGAAGACTTGGAGCGTAGTTTACAAGATTTGATGAGATTGGGTGATTTGATCACAGGTATTCTTTAAAAGTTTTACTTCTCTAATGATTGTTTGGTACGTCTTCTAAATGTAAATAAGGTTGTTCGTAGATCATCATTCTCCATTCATTCATTGTTTTCTGAGCACCACATTGTAACTAACTAGCAAGACATTCAGAGTTCCGGCCGCTTTCCATCTCTGCCCTGAAGTTGGTTCATCGTCTGGAGTGCGACGGAGCCTGTCACGCGGCGCGTGGTCCCGTTACAAGGCAGTGGTTACGGAAACGGTGGTGAATTGCATTTCCAAACACAGCACGTTCTCCCCCGCGCCGCTCTGTGTCGCGTTTGCAGAAGCTGTCTGCGGGCCTCACGACTCCGGACAAACGCAGCGCGCAGAAGGTCGGCATCCGTCTGCGTAACCTCCTCAAGCTGCCTAAAGCTCACAAGTGGTGCATCTACGAGTGGTTCTACTCCAACATAGACAAGTGCGGAACCCGCACACGTACATTTGTACACGCGCGACAGCCTGGCGTACATGCACACGCTTCCCGTGACCACATTTCCCACTTGCATTCTCAACACAGTCACTGTTGGTGTCTGTGCTGCCGCTCCTATAGAGCCTGTGTGCCAGCGATTATCGATGTTTATTATTTACAGCAGAAAAATACCCAGTGAGTTTGCAAGCTTTTCACGGGATTCCTGTATCGACACAAACACGGCGTTTTTGTCCTCGCCCCCCTGCCCGCCGCTTCGCAGGCCTCTCTTCGAGGGCGACAATGACTTCTGCGTGTGCCTCAAGGAGTCGTTCCCCCAGCTGCGGACGAGGCGCCTCTCCCGCGTCGAGTGGGGGAAGGTGCGGCGGCTCATGGGCAAGCCGCGGCGGTACGATAGCGCACACCCCCAGCGCACACCCCCAGCGCACACCCCCAGCGCACACCCCCAGCGGACGTCTTCAACACGCTTGCCAGTGCACACCTCTAGTGCACACCCTCAATACACTAGCTCGTATAGTACAGCTCTTTTTATGGGTTAGGTTGCGTCAAAATCAGTGTCGCAAACACGCCTCCACCCGAGACAGCCAATTAGTACATGGTTGTCACGTGAGCAAAACCTGGCAATTCGTTACCACTTCGGCACACTGGTATGTTGGAGAGCAAAACCACAACATTTATGATTTAGGTACGCTGATAGTCTTAACAGACTGTAGGGTTAAAGTGCTGTTAGCGAGCACCTATAAAGGCCGGTACGGCACACGAGGGGGTAGGTGGCCAGCATCACGCCCGGCCGCCTTTGTCTCCCTAAATATTTATACACCGCCCTAGGTACTCATTTGAGGTCCCAGTTCAGAAAATCGTCACCGGTGTTGGCCGTGAGTGGGATTTGAACTCGGGTGGCCCAGGTTCGCAGTCCAGAAAGGCGTCTGAGGCGGGAATTGAAGCCGCCTCGGGCGAGACCATTCTTTCTGCGAGACTTCAGTATCTGCGTCTCGCTTCGGCTGGGCGGGGAATTTGTGTGCGTTATAAATTGTATTATTATTACTACCACTGTGCGCACCAGGTGTTCGGAGGCGTTCTTCGCGGAGGAGCGAGCCGCCCTCCTTCAGAAGAGGTTCAAGATCCGGCAGCTGCAGCAGCAGAAGGTGACCGACCTGAGCACCTTCAAGGAGCTGCCCGAGGAGATCCCGCTCCCGCTCGTCATCGGAACCAAAGTCACAGGTAACGTCTCAAGACTCACTTGTTCCGTAAAGTTTTCAAGTCCTCCGGCTAGGACTACTGGTGCGGCTCAATGCTGTCGTGCCAGGATGTTGGTGTTCTTCCTACCTGCGCCTTCACGGGAATATTTTTTCCTTCCTCTGGCTTGGACTGTTGGTGCGGGTCAGTGGTGCCGTGCCGAGGTGTTGGCTTTCTCTCTCTTCCGATTTGCGTCTGCTCGGGTACATCTGTTCCCTCCTTGCTTGTTGTAGAATTATTATTATTATTATTTATTTCTCCTGTCTTTATGTCCTATAATTTATCGCTATTGCTTGACTCTCAGTTAGTCTGTCTTGATGTTATTGACATGCCGTTCTCTCCACAGCCTTGTGCAGCGCTTTGTGACCCTCGGGTGAAAGGCGCTCTATAAATGCTATTGTTATTATTATTAAAACGCATCCGCCCGCGCTTAACCGACGCACGTTGCGATCGGTTGCGTTTTCGCGTGCGCAGTTTGACGCGCCATCAAATGAGCACCTGGTGCGGCGTGCAAAACGTCAGCACTGGGGGGAGACAAATGCGGCCGGGTGTGGTTGCTGGCCACACCCTCCCCCCTCGTGTGTCTCCTTGCTAACAGCACTTGCCCCAGCGGTTTGCTAACGCTTTACGGGGATCTTTGTCTTTGCGTGTGTGTGTGCGTGAGCAGCGCGCTTGCGGGGCCAGCACGACGGGCTGTTCACGGGACAGATCGACGCGGTCGACACGATCAAAGCCACGTACCGCGTAACTTTCGACCGGCCTGGCCTCGGCACGCACACCATCCCCGACATCGAAGTCGTCGTAAGTCCACGTGGGTGGGTGGGTGGGTAGGTAAGGGTGTCCGACAGAGTCGTGGGTTAGCGGTTTGGGCGGGGTGGATGAGTGAGTGGTTGGGGCAGGTGAGTGAGTGAGCAGTGTGGGTGGTTGAATAATAATAATAATAATAGCATTTATGGGGGTCAAGGTAGAAGCGTTCACGTCGCGATCCCTGTCAGGTAATACTTGGTATTGCCTGCGAATTTTACCAAACACTTCGAGGCCGAGCTGAAAGACAACGATGTCCAGAGGCTGACCATCGTGCTTCGAAGAATCGCAAAGAAGAAGATAGCATTTATAGAGCGCCTTTCAGCCGAGGGTCACAAAGCGCTGCACAGCGTTGTGGAGAGAACGGCATGTCAACAACAACAGAGAACGGAAAATCAGCAACAATTTTTTTGGGTTTTTTTTTTTAATCCGACGTGAGTTGGTAGTAAACTTAATGCTGATGAAATTAAAAAGAGAAAAGGCTTTGGTTACCCCTTTCTGGCAGGCAATAATACAGGTGTTATGATGTTCAAACAACGGTTGGACAAATTTGCAATAACCACACATATGCTGGTGGTAAAACATGCAAACATGTTGGCTTTGATAACGTATGCCTTAACGATCATGCAGACAACTGTTCTTTGATGTACGTATTCTGACCTCTAAGCCTCCCTCCCTCTCTCCTGCTCTCCCGCAGAGCAACGAGCCGCAGGACAGCATGCCCATCTCGTCGTTTGCGCTGAAACAGCGACCCGTGAAAACCTTCAACAGCCCGCCGCGTGTGCACTACAGCTCCGTGGCGCTGGCTTCCCCGCTCGCAGTACGGTTTGCACTTGTGCGTGTTCACACGTACAAATACAACGTTCCACTTCCCTACGAACACTTTTATCAGTAGTTTTAGGGACAATTATATCCATCCATCCATTTTCTGAACGGCTTGTCCTGGTTAACCACTGTCAATTAGTTTAAAAAAAAAAATTTGAGACAAAAAAGTTACCGGGCAAGGGCACTGGGCGGAGACCTAGAGGCCGACCCAGGACATTGGGAGGGATTGTACAGTGAGCTAACCACCGTGCCACCGCTTGCGTGTGTAGAAGGCTTTGAACACGTACGCATTCACATGGAGTCTCAACACGGCCTCACGAGAATGATCATGTGTGCTTACTGGCTGTTACACTCGTGCAAAGACAGAGAAATATCCCCCATATAGCCTTAACAGACTGTACGGGCAAGTGCCGTTAGCGAGCACCTATGCAAGTCAACACGGCACACGAGGAGGTTGGTGACCAGCACCACGCTCGGCCGCCTTTGTCTACCTAGTGGCAATGTTTTACACACCGCACTAGGTGCTCAGTTGAGGCCGAGTCGACCTAGGGGAGGCTCAGGACCGGTTCAGAAAATCGTCACCGGTGTTGGCCATGAGCGGGATTCGAACTCGGGTCATTGCCAGGTTTGTAGCCCAGCACTGTGCCACCGCTTCCCACTCGTGCACACACGTTTCCCACAGGCACAGCAGCCACCACTAGTGTGCCGGTGACGTTACCGCGGCACTTGTGCTGGGATGGGTGCACTTGGAGGCCATGTGAAGTGCTGAAGGCTCCCCCCGGCATAAAGCACTGGCTGGGACAGACCCGGATGTTATTGATTAACTGGGTGGTCTGCGCGTCACTGGGGTTTGGGGGCGGCGAGGTAGCCATGCGGTCGCATAGAAGTACGGTACAACAGTGGAATATTATACCCTGCCATATATTGTCCTTGCATGTGGCCCCTGCAGCCCGTGACAAATATGCCAAGCTGACCTTTATAAGTGCTTGCTACCAACACTTGACATCTACAGTCTGTTAAGGATATACGGGGGATGTTTGTTTTTGTGTTCGTGTCACCCAGGACCCCCTGTTGGGTCAAGGGGAGTGGAAATCTCGCCTCGGGGCGCCCGGGGCGGACAGCAATATCCTCGGGGGCTTCCCCGTCGACTTTCTCGCCCAAGTTGTGAGTTCACGCATGCACGCCAGCCGGTGTCGGCGCAACGATACCCCAAATGGCCGCACAGCTATAACGAAGACGCCTGTTTGGAATTCATAATTGTGATTTTGTACTCATGTAATAATAATAATAGCATTTCTAGAGCGCCTTTCACCCGAGGGTCACAAAGCGCTGCACAGGGCTGCGGAGAGAACGGCACGCCAACAACGACAGAGAACGGAAAATCAGCAACATTTTATTTTATTTTTTTCACGGATCGATTCAAGCTGTTTGTTTGGGATAGCCGTGTCGAGGGAGAGCGCTCGACACGGCTATTCCGAAAGAACAGCGCTGAAGAGCAACCGTAAATTATGATTTCATTACAAACGATATTTGTTGCCCCATTCTTATAGTGCAAGGCTGCCACGAAGGTGCGATGTTTTACACACAAGTGTGCCACCCCTCTGTCCCTGCGTCCATCTGTGCAGACGCGGCTGTCCAAAATCCTGATGACGAAGAAGGATTACATCAAGCAGCTCAAGGAGATGAACACGGAGGGCGAGAAGCTGGTAGGATCCCGCCGCATGATCTACGAACACACTCTCCGGCTGAACGGTCACGCGGCTGTGTGCCACGTGGTTGGTCTTCTTCTTTGCGATTCTTCGAAGCACGATGGTCAGCTTCTGGACATCGTTGTCTTTCAGCTCGGCCTCCAAGTGTTTGGTAGAATTCGCAGGCATTACCAAGTATTACCTGACAGGGATCGCGACGTGAACGCTTCTACCTTGACCCCCACGTGGTTGGTTATCATGGTCGATGGTTGGTGTGCGAGTGTGATGACGCCATCGTGTGGTGAAGCGGTTGCATAGCGCAGGTTTTGCATAATAATAATTTACATTTAAAACGCTCACGTATTCATTCAATGTCGAAGGTATTCATTCGACGAGAGAAGGACTCGGAGGCGTAGCCAGGAAAGCGGAGGAGGCAGCCAGGCGGTTTGCCGGCGCCATGTGGTGGAGCGGATTCGGAGTTCCGTGGGTTGTTGAAGATTTGTGTTTGACCGATGGTCGTGTGGTTGTGAGATTGTTGTGTTCGAGTGCAAATGAGCGATTGTGTGGTTCTGCGGTTTTCTGGCTAGGGGTTTGCATGCGAGACTAGTTCTAGGATTGTGCGGTTGCGCGGTTGTACGGGCGCGATCGTCCCTTTGAGAGATCGCACCGTTTAAGCGTTCGCGTGCGGGATCGATTTGATTTTGTGGTTGTGCTTGTTGTGCTGCAGCGGTCGTACTCGGAGCCGTTTGGGATCGACTTCCAGAAGCGGTACGCGACCATCGTGCTGGGCCTGGAGAAGCTCAACAAGGACCTCAACCACATCCTGCTCAACGTGCAACAGTACTGCTACCAGGTGCAGTGGGCACGCGCGGCTAACCGCAGCTGTAACTCTGTGGAAATCTACCGGTGTACAGGCAGGCCCCGGGTTACGACCGAGTTCCGTTTTCAAGTCTGTCTGTAAGTCGAATTTGTTATGTAAGTCGGAACAGTTACGTCCGGTTCACATCTAGGGTCAATGAGTCAAATTTTGTCTTAGTGTATAGTATATATTCTACCTAAAACATCTTAATTATACTAATACGGTAATAATAGTAAACCGCTGAAAACGCGCAGGGTTTTGAGCGTCGCGCAAAGTAGTCCGCCCGTTCGTTAGTACGAACCATTGTATGTAACTCGATTTTTGTTAAATAATAGGCTTTACGGAGGTCGGTACGTAAGTACGGGCGCTCGTAAGTCGGGCGTTCCTAACCCGGGGACTGCCTGTATTTCTGGGTTATATACCGCGTGTTCCACATGACGTCCGACTTTTTTCAAACGTTGTCTTTGCGCGTTTGCTCGTACAGCTGGCACCCGCACAGGGCCTTCAGCCCATGAACCAGCCGACGGAGATGCGGCGCCAGTGTCTGGAAGAGGCGCAGGAGATGGTCAGAGACGTCGGCAGGTCGTCGGGCGGATGCGGGGGCGTCGCCGCGGCAACGACGACGACAGGAGGCGGGGGAGCAGCGGAGCGAGCGGCATCCGGGGACGACACGGAGGGCCTCAAGGAGCTGGTGGCTCGGCTCTCGGCGCTTCTCCTGCAGATCAAGGTGCGCGGAAACACGCACACTCACGAGGCGCACGCACGAACGCGGGTAGACAGTCGTCTCCTTGCGCGCACACCCGCACGCACCCGCACCTACCCGATGACCCAATCGCTCGAGCGTGGAGGGCTGTGCAGTGTTTAAGTTGTACGTCAAGATAAATTTGCCTCCGGTGCCCTGTGATGGACTGGCTGGGTATAATAATAATAATAGCATTTTATGTAGCGCCTTTCACCCGAGGGTCACAAAGCGCTGCACAAGGGCCGTGGAGAGAACAGCATGTCAACAACGACAGAAAAAAACAACTAATAAAAACCAAAGCAACTAAAATGTAATGATTAAGGCTGCTTCGAATACACTGCCTTGCGCCCTGTGTCTGCCGGAATAGGCTCCGGCTCACCGCGACCCTGTACAGGATTAAGCGGTTTCTGACGATGGATGGATGGTCAAGATAAATTTGGTACAAAACGGCGTCTGTGTCCACATTCCCCCCTCCCCGCCCACAGAGGCTGGCGGAGAGTGACCTCAACTCGTTTGAGTTTAAGTCTCTGACGGACTCGCTGGACGAAATCCGCAGCTCGCTGGACCCTACCAACATCAGGTACCACTTGGGAATTTTGCACAGGTAGTGATCGTTAGGCTCAGCCAGTCTCAGAACTAATTGTTTTGAAAAGATTGCTTACCATCATTCGGGTTCAACTGGCTATACATATGAAGCCGTGTTACCTTTGCCGCTTGTTGCGGATGTTCGTGGTTAGTGCCCAGAGGCCGCCCTGCTTAAGGCGCACGCCTATTATCCAGAACTGTGGAAGTCACCAGGGTTTGTGGAACACACAAATGTTGTGAAACTGCCGTCCCATAGCAGTTGAGGTGCCATACCCTGGCTCCCCAGGAGAATGCCATACGGCAGTTTAACGAACCTCAATCTGTTCCAACTACATTCCCGTGGGTGTCAAGAAGGAGGCCATACTCTGGCTTGCCCAAAGGCAGTACAGAAAAGTGCAGACTAATCACTTACAATTATTCCATCATTTTGCACTTTGCTTGTAAATCTGCAGATCGTCCGTGTTATTTTTCGCATGTTTGTTGTGTCAACGCAGGAATCCCGTAAAGAGCTTGCAAGCTCACCGGGTATTTTTCTGCTGTAATAATAAACATCTATCTATCTATCTATCGGGGTGAGACCGACCACCAGAGTTGAGAATTTACCGAGACGCCCCCATTCATTTTAGCGCGCAGCGGCGACACCGAGCTATCGTTGACGTGTATATTTTGCTCGCGCGCGATTTGCTCCGCAGCTGCTTCCAGAACAACGTGGAGATCCACGTGGCGCACATCCAGAGCGGCCTGAGCCAGATGGGAAACCTGCACGCGTTCGCCTCCAACCTCACGGAGGCCGAGTGGGAGAGACCGTGACCACAGGCGGCTGTGTCGCCATGTAATAATAATAATAATTTTACATTTATAACGCGCACATATTCATTCACTGTCGAAAGTACTCATTCGACGAGAGAATGTACGGACAACACAATGTCACACACGCACGAGCGGAGCATCCATGTAACGCCATGCAAAGACAAAGATCCCCCGTGTAGCCTTAACGGACTGTGGAGGTCAAGTGCTGTTAGCGAGCAGCACCTATGAAGGCCGGCGCGGAGTACGAGGGGGTGGGTGGCCAGTACCATGCCCGCGCACACGCACACACGCCTCCACACACATCTACCCTGCTTTGTGCACACGTTCACACTTCTTTATGCACACATACGCGCTGCACTGAGACTATACGTCAACGCCACATCCCGTACTCAGCGACCACATCGCACTGCAAATTGAAAAGCACACTTCGACACGATAAATATCCACAACGCCACACTAGCGCACCGCAGAATTCAATGTCAGCACAGCACAGACAACCCAACAACAAGATGACGCTTCAACATCTCGCACACACAATATCCTCCTTTATTCAATGAGGATAATTAATGATAGTGAAATAATTAATAAATTTATTTTATATAGCATCATTCATACAATTGTATCTCAAAACTCCGTATTGCATTTAGCAGTCTTTACCTAAACGTAGGGCTCAAAAGACCCTTCGTAATACAAATTACAAGCACTAGGCTGGGAGACGGTCTTAAAGGTGACCAAAAGGAGGTGCACCAGTCAAAGAAACTCTCAGCAACTCACAGCCAAGAGTATCGGACCCACAAACCGAAACCTGCAAGTATTCCCAACTCCTCACACAGGCCAGGATAGCTCCTTAGGAAGGGTGAGCGTCAACAACAACTCTTGTAGCCAATTAAAGACCTACGGTGCCCTCTATAACCTGAAAACGCCTGAGTGAATAAAATGGCTTTTAACTGGGATTTAACCGCTGGAATGGAATCAAGACTGAGGAAGCTGCCAATGTAAACGCTTGTCCACACACTGTTGGGTTTTATATTGGGTGCAGATGAGCGAAGGACACGAGAAGGTGTGTCGGCAGAAATGAGAGGGGAGGTGAGCAAGGGAAAGTCCATGCAAAATATTTATAATTTAACACTAACTGCGATCATACATTTGTATTTGAGATTTAATGGGAGGGGGAGAATCATGGTAGTGAATTCGTAGCCTTGGTCACACCCGGGAACGTATTTCATTTTCCGCTTGCGAGTTAACTAGATTCTGCATTGTCAGTGGTTTGTGCGGAATTGGCCAAACTTATAGTTTCGCTCCCGAGTGCTGGGAGCGTCTTCAAAAACTGTTGGATGAACAAGAACATACTACATCCCAAATTTCATTGGAACTGTCAGCTTTGCAATGGACCTCAATGCGCATTGATGTCATAATTTGGCAGATACCTTTTATATAACTTTTGTGTTAACCTGATTATTTTCAGGCCTGCATTGAGGAACACGAGTGTTGCATTAAAGAGGGGTGGCACGTTGGCACAGTGAGTCGCGCTGCCGTCTTACAACAAGAAACCATGGGTTCGATTCCCGGCTCGGGTGCCTTTCCGCGTGGAGTTTGCACGTTCTCCCCACGTCTGCTTTAGTTTTTGTTAAGTACTGTACCCCGGTTTCCTCCCACAGTCCAAAGACAAGCTGCCTAGGGTAATTGGCCTGCTGACTAAGTTGCCCCCCGATGCCCTGGAATGGACTGGCATCCGATTCTAGGTATAGCCCTGGCTTTCCCCGTGTCTGTCGGGATCAGCTCAGAGCTCACCGCGGCCCTCTACATGATTAAGCGGGGCTGATAATGAATTGCGGTGGCAGCAGTCCAAGGAGAGTGGACCAGACATCCCTTTCCTCAGCAACAGATGCCAGCTCATCAGGACAAGCGGTTTAGAAAATGGATGGGATGGATGATAATGAATTGAAAAGGAATAGCACCAGAAACCTGCACCATTTTGTGCAAGGATGGATGGCAAGTTAATAACTGAAAGGTGCTATATAAAATACATATTTTATTTGTGCGAGTGTGTACGATCCTTTGTGTTCTGGGGGTTGGTGTTGATAATTCTCAACACGTAGAGAGGTCTGTTGTGTGCGTTATAGTATAATACAGGAAACTGTATAGAATGGGTTAATTTTTTTGTTTTGCAAACAGATTATATAAATAAAAAACCAATATTTGAATATGTATTTTTAAAAACAAAACAGATCAATTTTAAATGCCCTTTCGGAACGCTGTACTTTTTTTTTATTGTATTGTTAATTTCCTCTGTAGAAAGTTGTAGTGCTATACTGTCTAATGTCCTTCTGAAATGTATCTTCATTACAGCATATATATTTAAATGTGTAAATAAAGCATCAACTTGCTGTGGGCGTGTATGTGTATTCTAATGAATGTAATGTCTGCGTACTTAATTTACACGACGTGAGGTTGGGCTGTTCTTGAGACCGTTTCAATACACGACTTCAGCACTGCGTTACAATTGGAGATTTGTGTTTAGAGTTATTTATAATCGCATGAAAACATTATTTTATAATCCTCACGAAACCGTACATGTGATGCGTCGTCATTTAACCAAGCAGTGGAGTGCGTGTTGTATGTTCTTGTGTGTCAATCAATTGGACCATGACTTAAATTGAATTGGGCTTCGTTAGCAATCCCATAACTAAATTGGTCTTCTTATTCTATTAATTGGCCTGCTTAGTACATTTCCCCAGTGCCCTGCAATGGATTGGTGTCCCATTCTGGGTAAAGCCCTGTCTTGCATCTGCCGAGATAGGCTTTGGTCGTCCAAAACCTGTACATGTGAAAAGGTCAGAGCCAGGATCAGCGTCGTACGAACTAACCAGCATAACGTGGGGAACAACACTAAAACGTTCCGTACAGCGACAATGGTGCCAGTATTTAACTTGGCAGCTAAACGTTGTGGTCCAGAATGGTCCAGTCGCACCCGCAACGAGGCTTGTACTTAACTCGATTGCAACACGGCTAAACCTCAGTTCATAACAACTCGCCCACTCACCACAAAGCTATTATCACGCATCGAACCCATCCATCAATTTTCAGAAACTGCTTAATCCCGTACGCGTACAGGGTCGCGGTGATCTGGAGCCTATCCCGGCATACCCAGGGCGCAAGGCAGGGGAACACCGAGGATGGGACGCCAGTCCATCGCTGGGGGGCTGCATCGAACCATGGAAACCTATTTCGATACAAATAAGCGAAGACGAATGCTTGACGCGGCTATCCCGAAAGAACATCCTCTCTCGCGAGACCAATTCTCATCACACACCGAGCCGCCACCACGACACTTCATAACAGCGGGTGGAACGTCACCCTCATGCATATGCAACGGTATGCTAATAATCCGCCGACGAACTCATGAATATTAATTAAACCATCCAACGCCATGCCTCCCCGGAAGTGGCGAGCCGGAAGTGAGGTTCTCCCTGGACCGACGTGGCGGCTGCATGGCGGACGCAGGGGTGTCTGAGCTCGAGGCGTCGGTCGACGGCATGGCGCTCTCTCCGGGCGAGCCGGGGCCGCAGCAGCCCGCCGAGGCGACGACGGCGGCCGGGCCCGGGGAACCGGAGGCGGCGGGAGACGGCGAGACGACGGCCGAGTCGCCGGAGGGAGCCGAGCAGAAGGGAGGCGCAGGCGGCGCCGTGTCGCTCGAGGAGGAGTGGGGCTTCCCTGTGGCCGAGCTCTACAGACTGGCACTCAAGTTCTACCGCGGTGAGTTGAGGACACGGGTCCACCGTCAAGGGGATAGGCTCGTAAGGGAGTCGGGGGTTTATGACTCACTCACGGGCGGCACGGTAGCGCGGTGAGTAGCGCTGTCGCCTCACAGCAAGAAGGATCCCGGGTTCGAATCCCCGGCTAGTGGGGCCTTTCTGTGTGGAAGTTTGCATGTTCTCTCCCCGTGTCCGCGTTGGTTTTCGCCGGGCACTCCGGTTTCCTCCCACCGTCCAAAGACATTGCTGCCAGGTTAGTTGGCCTACTGAGTAATTTGCCCCAGGTGCCCTGCGATGGACTGGCGTCCCATCCTCGGTATACCCCTGCCTTGCGCCCTGTGTCTGCTGCCGGGATAGGCTCCGGCTCACCTCGACCCTGTACACTGTACACGATTAAGCGGTTTCTGAAAATGGATGGATGGACTCACTTACCTACCTACCTACTCATTGACCCGCTCGCGCATCGACTCGCCCAAGCACCTACTCGCCCACTTACCTGCTCACTCATTTATCTAGCTACTCACCCACTCCGCCTACATACTCAGCCGCTCACCTACGTGTCCGGCTGCTTACTTTATTTTCTCACCTCCATAACTACCCACCTACTCGGGCCACACTCCCGTGTCTGGCCTGACTTGGATTACCGTCACATATCCGGGCACTTGAGTGTCGTCATAATCGTTGTCATTATAATCTAATGGAACTTACTCCCAATAAGCTGTTCGTGTAGGCGTATTTGTCAGATCCTTAGAAGTTGATTTCTGTTCTCGGCGTCAAGTACTCCTTTGTTATTGCATCGATATCAGCTGTTGAGCTGTAATTGGGCAGACCCTCGGGATGCCTGGCTGGGGTTAACAAAAAAAATCTGAGCCTCCCCCAATGATCCAGTCTACCCCGTTTGGTTGGCTTTTTTTTTAAATCTAAGAATACACTCTCCAGGCCTAACACCAGATCGCCCACAGTACGCCCCATCTTGTAAAATCTCTGAAGCTAAGTAGGAGTTTTAGCCTGGAAAGTGCCTGTGTGTGTGACTACCCATGCATAATAGAGCTACTATAGACCGCTGCAGGGCTGCATCGTCAGCTGAAGTGGCATCAAAATCCGTTGTTGTACAGTACTCTACTACAGTAGTGTCTATCGATATTATAGTTGTGTATTGTTACAGTAGAAATATATCTTGTGCGCTTGCAAACTCTGGACGCGGGATTCCTGCGATACAGCAAATGCGCTTCCCACTTTCGCCAAATCTAAGCCGGAGCACCATCAACACATGACTTTTAAACCCAAGCACCAAACCTCTCCCTCGTACTCAAATATTTGACTCCACCGCAGGAGCCCCTCATCCAGCAGTGGATTGACGAAAGGGCTGTACATGCAGTCTTAAGACTACGTAACATATTCTGTAGTCTCTAAGAGGTTTCTGGAGTAGTAAAACAAGCACAATAAAACCAATTCTCAAAACATAGAGGTTTATTTAGCCATAAAATACTGATAGTACCACCTTCAACGCTCGCTGTAATATAGCTGTGATAAGAGCAAGCACGATAAGATTTATGAAAATACTTGAGTGTCTCATCTAAAGCTATGCATATAATAATATCCCGCCCTCCTCACGCGATGGGATGAGTTACCGCGGTTCTGCATTGAGAGTCGAATCAATATTTGTATTTTTAACGCTTTCCACTAATTCATCTTGCCTGAGGCTGGGCGGTTACGACAGCTCTCGTAGAGATGATCTCATGTTAAACAAGCGGTTATTATAAAGATGTATTGTACAGTTCATCAGGGTTGGCCAAAATTTGGCAAAACAAGTCGTCGCTAATTAACGTGGGCCTCTTCGTTATCACGCACCATGACATCACGCGCTGACGATTCGCGGAGTCATGTGAGACGAGCAAATGTAATATTTCCTCTGCTTCATAAAGAGCGGTCGGTGGTGCGTTCAGTGGGTAGAGGAGTTTTCTATTAAACGACCTGTCACGCAGCTCAGTGCATCGTAACAGAAGCTATCAGTCTGAGGTGCACGTCAAATGTCAACGTCCAAACACCCCCGTTCCATTAGAGCTAACGTCCGCCTCGTAGCGCCACGGCAGAGTGCTCAGCTCATTGAATGCCCCCCAGGAGTCTAACGATTCACTCGGGGGACGGCTGTATGATGGGATGCTGGGTGGGTGGGGAGCACGCAAGAAGCCAATCGGTCACTATCTCGGCTCAGCTGCGAGTCCTTCACTCAGCTTACAGCATAATGATTGAGCCCGGGGTTCAATACAATGTCAAATGTCACATATAGCCGGGCCTGGCCATGCTGGAAAGAGTGCATATGTACACAAAAAAATCTGCCCAACCCTTGCAGCCAGCAATTGCTGTCGTTAGCAAACCCTAGCCCTGAGCAAAAGGCCCGTTGCCCAAGACCCCTCTCATTTCGTATGGCATATTTTTTCTCAGTTTTAAACAAGGCAGTGTTTGTTCATAGCAGCGGTGGCAGTGACGCTGTGTGCGATGGCTGCATTGGCCCGGCAAACTTGGAACATTTGCAGTGCTGCCACTTGAAGGCAGTGCTAGTCGATCACACAGAGATGGAGCCGCTGTGATTTAGAAAGTGAACAAATTCATCAAGAAATTCATAAATAGGTGATGTTTCTCTCTAACAGTGATACGAGATTTCGCTGCTATGAAGAAGGAGCAATTCCTGAAATGCTGCCTTTCATATATTTTTCCTGTTTCAAGAATTATTACGAATGTGGAGTTTGTGCTTGTGATCCATTGCCAGCACGATCTTGTGGCTGCATCAAATTCATACTTCTCATTTTAACACCGAATATTCCAGGATGTTTCTGATTCACACTTATGAATCTGGAGACTTAATAACTTGCACTCTGTTTATGCTTTTGGATTGCTCTCTAGTGTTAAAGATGTCTCTGGTGCGAGTATAAGTGGTTTCTTGAATGGATGCCAATGTCATGTGACCAGACGCTGATAGCACAATGGGAATGTAACTTGCGATCAACAGCCCACGTGCTGGGAACACGTGGGTTTTCAGCTCCTGTGTTAAGCGTATTTATTTAACTTTGATTTGTTATACATTTATCACTTTTCTCTTGAATTAATAGTTTGTTTCTATGTAACTTTGGTGTTTGTTTTTGTTGCCTGCTAGGCTTTTATTGTTGCTTGTTTTTTGTCTGTTTACGCGGGCGTCTCCTGGCCTAGTTTAGGTATAAGGCCTGTCTTGCCTAGACTCGGCTCGGCCGTTGATGGAACTTTAATGGCCGGGTTTGCGTCTGTATGGGCTTGGGTAGAGCAGTGGTGTAGTAGTCAGCACCACTGCCTTGAACCCGCTGACCTAAGCTCGGTTCTCTCTCAACTCACGTTGGTGAATATCTAAACAGGTCTCAGTCCTCCTCTAGGGTGACTCAGCCTCAAATTAGTACCTTGTGGGTTTGTGGAGAAAACAGCCAATCTGGCTGTGGTGCTGATCACACCAGTGTGCCATGCTGGCTTTAATAAGTGCTCACAAACAGCAATATCCCCAACGGTCTTTGTTTTTGTGCGCGTCTGCAGAGAAGGACGGCAAGGCGTTCCACCTGAGCTACGCGGACAAGCTGAAGCTCGTGGCCCTGTCACGCCAGGTTTCCACCGGGCCCTTCAGCCCGGACTCCAGTCCTGACGTGGGGTACCTGGACGTGTTGGGAAATGACCGCAGGTACTGCCTACCAGCCTGTCCCACCACTTAAACATCCATCCACACAGACACCCATTCATCAGTTCAAGCACACGATAACCCACTCACTCACTCACCCACATACGCACCCATTTGCCTATGCAGCGACTTACTCTTGTCCACTTACTCACACACCTGCTGACCCACTCATATATCCACTCGCATATCCAAGCAGCCACACATCCACTCACACAGTCACCCACATACGCACCTACTCACTACACCCGCCACATGCGTGCCGTACATCTACATCACTGGCTGTCTCTCTCTCGGGCAGGCGCGAGTGGGCGGCGCTGGGCGACATGTCCAAGGAAGACGCCATGGTCGGCTTCGTGAACCTCCTCAACAGCTGCTGCCAGCTGTTCGCTCCCTACGCCACCTCGCACCGCATCCAGAAGCAGGAGCAGGAGCGAATACGGTACGTGCGCCGCATTTCCCGCGCGACACGCACGCGCGCGCCCTTGCGAACTCGGTCTCGCCGCCGTTGCGGTTGAGATTCGGTTGGTCAGCTTGTGCGTCCGCCGAGCCGGCCGATAACATCATAATATATAGGAAGCAGTGTGTGGCAATATGGCGCCGGCAAACCGCCTAGCTGCCTCCTCCGCCTCTGCGCTTTCCTCGCGCCTCCGAGTTGTTCTCTCGTAGATGAATACCTTCGACATTGAATGAATATGTGCACGTTATAAATGTAAAATTATTATTATTCGGGTCATCGCCCGCACCGTCGTTGACGTTCGGTACCGGGGTCGTCACGACCCGCGCGTTTCGTCTGTGCGCGCGCGCGCAGGCTGGAGCAGGAGGAGCTGCGCCGTCTGCAAGAGGAGGAGCGGGAGCGAGCGCGGCAGGAGGAGGAGCGGAGGCGGCGCGAGGAGGAGGAGCAGGAGAGGAGGGAAGAGGAGCTGCGGCAACGCGCCGACGAGGAGCGCCTACGGCAGGAGCAGCAGAAGTGAGTGGTGGGCGCGGTGTGAGTGAGCGGGGGAACGGCATGGTGGTTGATAATACATTGGGAGAAAGCTGTCTGGAAACTTTAATAGGTTTATTTGGCGACTCTGCAAAGACAGACAGTGGTGCACAAACCGAATTAACGAAAAATGCTCAACTCATTCATCAATGACGATGTGACATTTAACAGAAAATATGTAATAGGTGGCACGGTGGCGCAGTGAGTAGCGCTGCCGCCTCCACAGCACGAAGGTCCCGGATTCGGGTCCCGGGTTTGAATCCCCAGTTCGGCGGCCTTTCTGTGTGGAGTTTGTATGTTCTCCCCGTGTCCGCGTGGGTTTTCGCCGGGCACTCCGGTTTCCTCCCACCGTCCAAAGACATACTGCTGCATAGGATAATTGGCCTGTGGACTAAATTTCCCCTGATGGACTGGTGTCCCATCCTGGGTAAACCCCTGCCTTGCGCCCTGTCTATGCCCGGTGGGCTCCGGCTCACCACGGCCCTGTACAGGATTAAGCGGTTTCTAATAATGGACGGATGTAATAGGTGACAATTTGGACAATGGCCCTTCTTAATAGTGAGAGATATCAACTCTCTATGCTGAATATTTGAGCCAGTCCTGAGCCTCCCCTAGGTTGACTCAGCTTGAAATGACTATCTAGTGTGGTGTGTAAACATCACTGCTGATACAAAGCCAGCCTGGTGTGATGTTGGCTACCCACCCCTTTGTATGACCTGCTGGCTTTTATTGATGCTCACTGACAGCACGTGTCCAAATGGTCTCTTAATGACTGATGTAGATTTCGTGCCTCGATAATAATAATAATGTATGACAATTGCTCCCCATATCTGTTCTTTTGGGATAGCTGTGTCACTAAGGAGAGACGGAACACTCGATACGACACGGCTTTGCCAAAAGAACTGCTATGGAGAGAAATTCTCGGTCTAATGACTTAATGCGGTCTCTTTGTGCATGTTCTCTGGTGTGTGCCCATGTGCGCGTGCGTTGGGGAGTGGTAGCTCAGTGGTTAGCGCACTGGGCTGCAATACAAGTGACCCGAGTTCGAACTCCGCTCACGGACATCACCAGTGACAATTTTCGGAACCGGTACTAGGCCTCCCTTAGGCCGACTCGGCCTCCAATGAGTACGTAGTGCAGTATATAAACGTCACCATTAGGGAGACAAAGGCGGCCGGGCGTGGTGCCGGTCACCCACCCCCTCGTGTGCCGTGTCGACCTGCATAGGTGCTCGCTAACGGCACTTGCCCCAACAGTCTGTTAAGGCTACACGTGGGATCTTTGTCTTTTGTCTGCCCGCGTGCAGGCAGCAGATAATGGCGGCACTAAACGCACAGACGGCTGCACAGTTCCAGCAGTACGCGGCGCAGCAGTACCCGGGCAACTACGAGCAGCAGCAGGCGCTGATCGCCCAGCTGCAGGAACAGCACTACCAGCAGTACATGGCTCAGCTCTACCAGATACAGCTGC
This sequence comes from Geotria australis, assembly GCA_036362915.1. Lineage (NCBI taxonomy): Eukaryota > Metazoa > Chordata > Hyperoartia > Petromyzontiformes > Geotriidae > Geotria > Geotria australis. The sequence goes on along the minus strand of JAZEWU010000054.1, from coordinate 2,452,271 downwards.
ATCAGCAACAGGTTAGTACCATTACTATTACACAAGTTTACCTGCCGAGAGCCTCGCCAAGTCTCAAGAGTGTTTTTGTCTGGAGGCTTCTGCCGTAGTTTTGCAGTAAGGGGGTGACATCGTTACGTGCAATCCAAATAACAGTACATTTTAGGTCCCGTTTCAACATTGGAACGTTGCGTGTGTCTTTAGCTGTGGGAAGCGACTGTGGTGTAATACTTGGGGCACAGACGGACACGTTTCCTAATCACCCTGCTTTTGTCCACCCAGCACTATAAATAGCTCTCTGGAACCTCTTCTAGTGAAGGCTTATCAGCCAGCAGTGGTGCAGAGCAGGGCTGCATCTTTACCATATGTTTACGCGCCTGTGACCAATGCACCCAGACTGGGCACAGCCTTTTAACATCTTGAAGGCTAAGCAGTGCCTAGATACTATATCTTTGTGACCCTCGGGTGAAAGGCGCTATATAAATTGAATTATTATTATTATTATTATATAGGTGCTGGTGGGCGATTGCTGTGCAGGTCATGTTGGTTACCGCGAGGCTACACTGCACGGGGAGCCCCTCATCTAGCAATGCATTGACAAAACGCCTACTATATAACCATCAATTTTCAGAAACCGCTTAATCCTGTACAGGGTCGCGATGAGCCGGAGCCTAGCACGGCAGACACAGAGCACAAGGCAGGGGGGAACACCGAGGATGGGACGCCAGTCCATCGCACCTACTATATACGGACATCTTAAAAAAATACCCTGCGTTTATGTGTGTGTGTGCATGTATGTAATCCTTATCCCGCTATTATTATTATTATTATCCCAGGCGGCAATGCTCAGACAGCAGCAGCACCAGCAGCAGAACGGTGACGGCGTGGCGGGTGGTCTGCCCCCCCCGGAGGGCTGGGCCGGTACGGGGGATGGGGCCACCCATCTGGAGGACGCCTCAATGGGGCCCCTGGAGCCTGCTGGCGAGGGCCTCGGCGGGCCACCAGGCGAGACGGGGGACGCCGAGACGGCCGAAGAAGGGATGGAGAACGGACCCAGTGGTAGGGACGACACCTGTTATCACGCGTGGCGCGAGGAGCCGTGAGGGAGTGGTGCTGGCTGATAAGGCTGGGATGGGGAACATTTATGATATTCAGGGTGAAGTAGCAATTTCAAATGCATTTGGCATGCTACCACATTAACCCACACATCCCTCGGAAACCTTTGTCAAGTACAGGCAGTCTCCGGGTTACGAACGAGTTCCGTTTTTAAATCTGTCTGTCTAAGTCGAATTTGTTATGTAAGTCGGAACAGTTACGTACGGTTCACATCTAGCGTCGATTAGTCAAATGTTTGTCTTAGTATATAGTATACATTTTACCTAAAACATCTTAAATACAGTAATAATAATAAACCGCTGAAAACACGCGGTGTTTTTTAAGCATCACACAAAGTAGTCCATCCGTTCGTTAGCGCGATTTTTTAAAGTAATAGGCTTTACGGAGGTCTGTACGTAAGTACGGGCGTTCGTAACCCGGGGACTGCCTGTAGACTTTAGATTTGTAGTGCAGCACGTTAACAACTACACAACGTACAAGACGCGTTCTTGCCGCACTCAGACCCGCAGCGGAGCATCGCGGCGCCCTCCATGTGGACGCGGCCCCAGATCGCCGACTTCAAGTTGAAGGTGCGGCAGGACGCCGACTCGGTGCTGACGGTGGGGCGTGGCGAGGTGCTCACGGTGCGGGTGCCCACGCACCGCGACGGCGCCTACCTCTTCTGGGAGTTTGCCACCGACCACTACGACATCGGCTTCGGCGTGCTGTTCGAGTGGAACGCCGAGCCGCCCAGCGGCGTCAGCGTGCACGTCAGCGAGTCCAGCGAGGAGGACGAGGAGGAGGAGGCGGCCGGTACGCGCAGCCCACGCGCGATTGCCGAGTGCTTGCTTTTGCGCTTCAGCACGGGAGCTGTGGTTCACCTGCTGTTGACGCTTAAAAAAACCCATAATAATAATAATAATAACATTTTATATAGCGCCTTTCACCCGAGGGTCACAAAGCACTGCACAAGGGCCGTGAAGAGGACGGCACGTCAACAACGAAAGAAAAAATGACCAATAATGGTACAAGGGGCAGCCTTCGTGGTCAAAACACTATTGGCTGTACATATTGCGCGGAAGGAATACTTTATCGCGCGGATTGTTACTTGATCACGGGAAATACGGCGAGACCACCCTCATGACTGACGGCGTGGAAAAGCTTTTACAAAGGACTTTAAAATAAAATCGATAGCGTTATCTAGTATTTTAAGTCGACGGTTGCAGCTTTAAACTACACCGTACTGCTTGATGGCCGCGTTTAACCGCTTCTTACCCTTTTCTTCGCACTGCAGCGGAAGGCGGAAGCGTGGCTGGCAAAGCCGCAGGGGCCAAGGCTGGCACTCCCAAGCCCGTGCTCGGCGAGGTGGTCCCTGTGTACAGGAGGGACTGCTACACCGAGGTGTACGCTGGCAGCCACCAGTACCCGGGCACCGGCACCTACCTGCTCAAGTTCGACAACTCCTACTCGCTGTGGCGCGCCAAGACAGTCTACTACCGGGTCTACTACACCAGATAGAGCTAGCCCGCTCCAGAGCACCTTGCTCCACCACCTCCTATCTCTATGACTCGCGCTATTCTTTCATGGCTGTCAGTCTCCCCCACTCTTTTTGTCTTGCACTGAAACGGGCGAGGAGGGCTATGTTGTAATTGTAACTGGGTACGTCGTTCTTCAATCTACTCTGCGGAAAGGCTCGAGCCTGCTGCTCACCTCACACACCTCGCTAGTTTGTGCCGTCTCTCGCTGTCCCTTGCTAACGCCTTCTCGCTTGGAGATGGTTGCATAGGGGGTATAATTCATGGTTGTCATCTAGAGCTTTGCCCCCCTGAACCAGAAATTCACTGATTGTCAGTTGTCACCGGGAGCTGAAGTGCATACTGTGACATCACTTGACGTTAAATCACTTCCTATGGTGTCGTTTAATCGGGAAGTGGTGTAACTTCCTGATTAAATGTGTGTGGGGACAAGGTGTTGAGTCGTACATCATATTAATGGTATCGTGAAAAGGCCACACCTCCATTTGTGTTGTTGCCCAAAATGACAGCACGTTACACTACACTGTTCTACATTAGGGTGACATGATTCACTGCCATCATCTGTAAGAATTATAAAGCGTTACTCAGAATTTTCGTTATTTCTGTTGCTAACTCACTTAACCATGCCCCCACTTTAATTGGGCTGCTTTCTAAACAGGCCTGGTTCATGTCACAGAGATGACTTACTGCAAAATGCTTTACCCAGCCTCCATTTAGACTTAACTGCCTCCCTGTCAATCCCCATGTACCCACCCCACTGTATACACAAGTGTCCCCTGTATGTATATTTCACCATCTACTCCTAGGCTTAGTCGAATACCCAACTCCTCATGCTTTTGCAGCTGCTGCATCAGTTCTGGACACCTGATTGCATCTTGCTGCATTCTCTCTCTCTCACGTTTCTCACTTCTCTCACCTCGTATCCGCGCTCCGCAGTGCCGATTTCTTCACACCATTTGTTGTAGCGAAGGAGGGTCATCTATCAGAAAACGCGTTATTTAGTTTTGTTATTATTGATATTGATTAACCATATAATTTTGTGGAGATGCTTTTTGTTTTTAATTTGTATGATATGGGGGGCAGTGGGGGGGGGGGTGGTTCCTGTTCATCTATTTGTGGGGGGAGAAGGCCGCTATACTTTGATTTGTGTGCGAGTGCCTACTGTGGAGTTGTTTGCTTGCGGTGTATAGATAGCTTTGTGAAGCTCGGACGTTGGACCTGGACCGGGAAAATTGCCTGGCGCAGGTGTGAGTGAGGTTATAATACTGGAAAGGGCGGGGGGAGGTTTTGTATTGGTTTGGTGTTGTCTCCTTCGTTATCGCCGTCTTTACTTGTAAAATGCATTCATTATAATTTAATTCGTTCTTGTCATCGCAATGATTTGCTTCACAAATTGTGGTTGTTTGCGCCGGAGTGTCCGGGCCTCAATTATTACGGTCACCTGGGGGGTCAGAGCTGGACACGTTAAAGTGATCAAGACAAGCATCGCTACGTGTATAATAGCTATACGGCAATGTGGTGCCTATTGGTGTCCTGTATTACCCTGATACCAGGTGTCGCCTAATACAGTATATGATTCTATCCTACGATCAACAGCAGTTGGGGTATAACACCGCATCGATTCATAGATTAAAATGTGGTCGTTGCGCTGTCGTTACACACTTCGGACCAATGTCTGTAAGCATATATTTTTAGGCTCGTGTACCTTTTATGTAAATGGGTTGCACGATCCCTGCTGTCACTAAAGGCCACTACAAGTCACTACAATCCAAAAACGACTTCTGAATTGTGACCTTAAAAAGGTGACAATTCACGGAACTGAAAAGGGGGGAAACGTTACATGCCTAATGTACATTGTTCGTTCCTATTGTCTATCTATACCAGTGAACAGCGGTGTGTAAATAAATACGGTGATACCAGATCGGTATTGAAATTCGTTTGAATCAGGTTAAAGTCAGTGTCTCCATTATATTACAGTACAATGTGCATGTATATATAAAGCATCTGCATGCTATTATGAGGAGCTGTGTTACAGTTGCTAGTGCACTCTGCTGTAAACCTGTAACAGGTTAGATTCCTGATCACTGGCAATGGTGGTGACTGATATCTGAACTGGTTCTTCCCCTCTCCTGTCCGACTTGCACTAACAAGTGTGTTGAAAGTCAGCAGCCGTAATCAATCCACTGCTGAGTGCCCTCGAGTCATCAACATCTTTCACAATCCTGACTTTTACAATCATCCCCATAGCATTGGGAGGACCTAATCTAGCAGTGGATTGACAAAGATTAATGTTATTTTACGTGACCACATCAAATTATACTGGAAGAACCGAATCGTGAGATTATGGGGCTAGCGGGATTACATTTTACAGGTGAGACTTTGGAGGGGAAGATGCCGCCTGTACACCTAAGCTAGAAAGCGGCAAAGAAGGAGAGGATCGCGAACCTACCTCATGACCGGGGATGGAGGTGGCCGAGGATGGTGACCGAGGGGACCGGCAGCAGAGAAGAGGTGACCTCCGACGGTTGAGGTTGACAGAAGGCCTTAGTTCCTCGAGGAGCAGGCAAGAGTCGGGGAAGTAGAGGGATGACCACGACAAGTCTTCTTACAAGGTCGGCATGCCCCAAGTCCACAAAGACCTATGGGAGGCAGTACAGCATTAAATGATCTCGGATCCAGCCAATAATAATAGCATTTATAGAGCACAGGGCTGCGGAGAGAACGACATGTCAACAACGACAGAGAACGGAAAATCAGCAAGTTGTAGCATTTTCGCAAAGTATTAAAAAGGTTCTCTGGTCAAAGCCCACACAACAAGCTGGAACAAAGTCTCCCAACGCTTGCTACACCATAGAGGTCATGTTGGTCAATGCAATGCTTCTGAACATCGCTTCAAGCACAGGTTCATCGTTTAAAGTGCTTAAGAAATGCATTTACAGATGATTTGGTTACTCAAGACAGTTAAACATTCTATTTAGTCCACTCAGAATTATTCATTGTAGCGATTTGGGCTTCGTCACTGATTGAGTACATACATTTCAGCCCATCTGCAGGCTATATGTAATAAAATGTAAGAGCACTAACATGTGCCAATTAAATTCCCAGTTTAAGACTTGTAGTACGAGTGAGATGCCATTGTCTAATGGAGTACTCCTGTCGAGTTATCTTTACGGGATGTTCCTGATACATTGCAAGGCTTTGCGGACTTCTAGAACATTTGTTAATGGTACAATAAGACAGAGTTTTGAGCGTTCTTAAGACTTCCAGGTGAGAACCCATTCAGACATCTCATTTGCAAGGATGACCTAGTAGGTGACCAAAAAATTTAATCAATCTAAGAAAACAGCATGTTATTAGAGAAAATGTTAATTAACCAAATTAAAAACCGCTCCTTTGAGCAGTGTATTCTCTGCTACCGTTGAACGCACTGGGAAACTTGCGTGTTGGTCAGTATGTAGGTTAATTTAATGACGAGGACCCGATGGACTACACTTGGTGGCTATGCCAAGTTACACGTATTGAAAGGTCACGATTTCTAGAGGAGTCCGTTATGAATTGCATCGGGGAAAACAGAAATATTCAAAACAATAGGCGCACATCACTTGTGTGGTATATGATTGTGTGATCTAATGTGCGTCAACTTCCACTGCTTTTTATAATAAACGGAAAAGTTGAAAGCGAAAAAACAACAAATTGTGTGAGGGGTGTGGAGTTTAAGTGGTATGATTGGTGTGGGTCTGTTCAGTCGCCTCATTCACGACTGTACTGCACATGGAAGAAACCGGTGCCGGTGTTCAATATTTTATCTAGGTGTGGTGGCAATGCACACATGAAATGTTATTACGGCACTTGGTTAGTGGATCATACAGACAGAAGCACCCTGTGCGAGACACCAACCTGTGCGAGGCAGTACAGCAAGTAGGTGTATTGGTCTTGGTGGCTCGTTCCATCGTGCGCGCATATTCTTCAACTCTGGGGAAAAAGACTCGGGCAAACATTCGAAGAAGTAGCCTCTGAAAAACACGGATTCCATGAAGCTTTTCGGGACTGAGACGGTAACGTCCTAGGGAGGCCTACATCCAATATTATATTGAATCATAACTGCTAATGTAGCCTGCTAGGATAGGAACACTAAAATTCGAATTCGATTTTTCGAAGCGTGATGGCTACACTACAGTTTCCCATTGCAACAAGTTCTTCTTTAGTTGCTGACAGCCCTTCAACATTTAGAGAAATAGTGCTGGCCTTCAAGGCGGACATTGGCCTCTCTTCTTGCTCCAGAGCGAGGGGCTTCTGGCGTCTGTTGAGCTTCTGGACATCGTTGTCTTTCAGCTC
>JAZEWU010000054.1:2412806-2425911 GCA_036362915.1 Geotria australis | reverse complement strand
AAGACCTTGCGGAGTAAAATGAAAATGCAAGGGGCTGTGTAAGAAAATGGGAAACTGTAATTTAACATCGCGCTTCGAAGAATCGCAAAGAAGAAGACTGCGTGGCTCGGGCTGGCTATTCCTGCCGCGTTTTGACCCCTCGTGGCCGTGTTGGCTTACTGCAGGGAGGGCACAGGTGGTAAGGTACTCGTGGCTGCGGAATTACAGGTTTTGTATTTAAACTGATCAGGACATGTTCATAGATTAATTGTCCTACGAACTATATTTCCTCCGGTGCCCTGTAATTAACTGGCGTCTCATCCTTGGTATAGCCCTTCGTCTGCCGGGATAGGCTCCGGCTCACCGCGGCCCTGTACAGGATTAAGCGGTTTCTGACAATGGATAGATGGAGGACATGTTCCTATTCGTGAGCTCCTCTGGCAGGCGAGGCTGCGCTGGCTGGGTCATGTAGCCCGCATGCAGAGCCACTGGATGCCCAAGCAACTTCTGTTTGGCGGGATAGAGGAGGCTAAACGAGACATCGCACGGGCTGGAGAAGAGGTGGACTGATGTGGTGCAGAAGGATGTGAGCTGATAAGACTTGACGACGACTGGTACCAGCGGTGTCAAGATCAGCTTCTGTCGAGGAGGTATTTTTCATCTGTTCCTTTTCTCTTTGGTTGGTGGTTTGTTTCTGTGTAACTTTGGTGTTTGTTTTTGTTGTCTGCCATGCTCTTGTTGCTTGTGTTTTTTGGTCTGTTTGCGCGGCCTACTCCTGGCTCAGTTTGTGTAAGTCCTGCCTTGCATAAACTCGCCTCGTGGTGTCGCGTGTGGGAGTTGTGTTTTTGTTGTTGTGGGTGGCTGCGTTTTTTCTTTGCTGTTGCGTGTGCTTCAATGTTGACTGTTTAATTTGGATTGGCGTTGTTTGCCCCCTCGTGTCTGTCTTCCTGTCTCTGTGTCAATGTCGCGCACCTTCCCTCCCTGTCTCCCTCCGTGTTTGTCTTTAAGGAAGTGACGACCATCTTAGGGGACGCTGGCAGATTTTTGCCGCTCTTAAGATTGCCAGTTTCACGACCTTTCAGTATATGCGAAGCAGCCTTAATCATTTATTTTGTTGTTGCTTTTGTTTTTATTATTGTTTATTCTTTCGTTGTTGACATGCCGTCCTTTTCGCGGCCCTTGTGCAGCGCTTTGTGACCCTTGGGTGAAAGGCGCTATATACAATTATATTATTAGTACTGGGCAGTTAGAGGCAGTCGCCCTCCAACAACCACAGAGGGCGGAAGAGCGACGCCCACAACAAGCGGGGCGCCGAGCGATTAAAAATGAGCTAGTTGGCACAGCCCATGGCACCTGGGTCTGTTACATGACTTGTCGGCAAGCGTTCGACACTGCGTGGCCTCAAAATCCACCAGGCCTGGCACAGGCGCCGTGGAGACGGCTCCGCCACATAGTGGTGAGCGGCGGTTGTTGATGTTTTTGTATTTAAACTGCAAGGAACCCTTGAGCTATGTATCGCTTTTTAACAGTTGTCCAACGGGGAGGGGTTAGCAAGTTACAATATCTCAAAGCACCAGGGGCAATTTAGTCGGGACAATTAACTTAGGCAGCGTATCTGTGGACTGTGGGAGGAAACCGGAGTACCCGGCGAAAACCGACACGGTGCATATTCGCCTTTATTGAATAGTTTTGTCATATTGGACATTGAAAACGTACAAGGGTTATGAGCTACATGTTAATGCTATCAAAGCAGGTACCGACACTTCTAGCCTTACTCGACAATACACACTAGTCATGTAAATAAATACCCACTCACACACACACGCTTCTCATTGAGTGTCCCTTTATTGCATTGCTATATGTGTACAGCCCTTTGCCACTCCACTGCTGGATAAAGAAGGGTCCCCCCCACTGCGTACCTATGCTCGTGGAAGTTATATTTTGACCATACTTCACCGCACCCGCAACACGCGGAATCGGACAGGCAGCACAACACCAGAGTTTTGCTGCACTGCCCTCCTCTGCCCACCATACTGTCCAGTGACAACCTGTGTCAGCGTTGTGCACTTTCATCACCTGTCCATTGACTGGCCAGGCTCCAACATGCTGTGCCGCAGGGTGGTGCAGTGGCAACATGAGCACCTCACAGAAAGAAAGTCCTGCCTGAGGTGGTTCGATTCCCGCCTTGGGCGCCTTACTGCGTGGAGTTTGTGTGTTCTCTCCCCCTGTTCTGCATGGGTTTCCTCCGGGTTCTCCGGTTTCCTCCCACAACTGAAAAATAATAATTGGCCGATAAGTTCATAATATATAGGATGTAGTGTCTGGCGGGTTGGCGCAGGCTAACTACCTGGTTTGACTACTCCCCCCCCTCCACTGCAGGTTACCTCGCGCCTCCGAGTTGTTCTCTCTTCGAATTGATAGATGTTTATTGTCACAGCAGAAAAGACCCAGTGAGCTTGCAAGCTCTGGAAGCGCGATTCCTACGATACAACCGATCAGTTGAACAAATCACTTATCAACTCGAAGGCTTTCATGACCAATGTTATCCATAGTGAAGCTCTGTTTATGAGTTTAGGTCATGTGAGTGTACCGACGTTTCGCTGAGACTTCCACTCAGCTTTCCAAACCCTGATGAAGCTGAGTGGAAGTCTCAGCGAAATGTCGGTACCATCTTTGAAGGTAAGTGCTGTGTGTGTCGCTCGTTTTCTCCAACATATCAACGGGTGCACTACACTTACATACTTTTTCACATGACCTAAACTCATAAACAGAGCTTCACCATAAATCACTTATCCCTGACCTTGCGCGGTAGTTTCCCAAACTCTGCATTGACCAGTTCACTCCGCGTTCAAACGCAGACTGAGTGGGTCCGCGCCTCATGCGCTGGATCATCGTTAAAACACGTCGACCGTGACCCGCTCGGCAATTAACGGCATCTGCGTCACGCGGAACATGCGTACACACGCGTGTACACATGCACACGCGTGTGTACACACTGGCAGACTCAATCTGAATGTGAATCGGCGCTGTTGACGTAACGGCGACGCGGAAGAATACTCGGTGATAAATGAAGCTTCGGCTGTGTTCACGATCGGTTCGCTAAGAACGCTACCTGCATCACACTAACAAAACTAATAATGGCGAGGTCTCGCTGAACGTTACTTAACATTACATTACAAAGTACGGTGTTTATATCGCTTGCTATTCCTATTCTGACTACAATTTTTAAGTATATTTCATCACGAGCAGTGTATTGTTTTCTTTGCACCCTAATTCACTTGCAAAATAGAATCTTGGTCTCGCTCGGTTCTAGCCTCTTTTTTTTTTGCTTTTCGAATGTTTATTTTGCTTTCCCCCCACATTTTTTAGCGGCTTTTCAACTGTGCTAGTGAAGTTTGTTACGGGTGGAGGCGCCCGGTCGGATCTCCCACCAAGAGCAGCGTCATCCTGTGTTTGACAACGGCCCTTAGGAATGAGATAATAATAATAATAACAGCATTTATATAGCGCCTTTCACCCGAGGGTCACAAAGCGCTGCACAAAGCTGCAGAGAGAACGACATGTCAACAACGACAGAGCACGGAAAATCAGCAACAAAGTGATCTCTGTTATCTGTACGTTGGGTGATTAGGGGACGCACTTTCCGATTTTCTCTGGAGAAAATATAGATGGTGGGATGATGATTGTTGTGTTTAACGATGAACTTGAATCCTGACGATTAATTGAATTTGTCGAGCACTGTAATGATGTAGGTTCGCACGGCTCGATGCATGATAATTGCTCTCCACAGCTGTTCCTTCACGGCTATCCCGAAAGTACAGCTACGGTCGATCACCATTACCCAGTGCTCCTTGACGATGTATGGAACTGCATATGAGCACCCTACCGCAGGGGTGACTATCTTTTCCAAACTTCTGGACGACAGGCGAAATAATAAAAATAATAACAATACAATTATACAAGTATAAGTATAATTGTCGTCGGAACTGATCAAACGCCACCCACCACGTGAGGAGGCCACGCGGGGTCACGGGGTCAGCGCGTGGCGGCAGTGGGTCGTGTGGCGCCCAAACGGGGAGGCCTCACTTCTTCTGAAGCAGCTCCTCCTTGAGTTTGTGAGCCACCCTCTTCCTCTGCTCGAGCGTCTGCGACTCCTCCACGCTGCTGTCCTGCCGCGACAAGAGGCACGCACATCAGCGCACGGCGGCGTCACTGCTCGCGCTTGGACAGAGGATGCTGTATTACCGGTACCTTTATTCGTAACTTCGTGTCAGGTGCCTCGCCTGTTTTCCCGCGGCCGCAGGTGTCGGCGCCAGCTGATTGGCGGCGGTGCGGCCCGCGACTGCCGGGCCTGTCTGCAGAGCGTCCTTGCCGGCCGAGCGTGCGTCCGACCTGCCGGGGCGCGGAGCCTTCCCGTCGTTGGCCTGCCGCTGCGACGAGCCGAGCTGCTCGCGTTTTGATGCCAGCAGCCGGTCCCGTTGCTGCCTCAGGTACTCCTCGCGGCTCCGCAGCTCCTCTGCAGAGAGGTTCTGCCAACGAAGACAAAGATCACCCCGTGTAGCCGCAGCACACTGTAGGGTCAAGTGCTGTTAGCGAGAAGTACCTGTAAAGGCCAGCACAGCGCATGAGGAGGCGGGTGGCCGGCACCACGCCTGGCTGCGTTTGTCTGCCTAGTGATGTCCGCCAGTCAATGGCAACTGGGTCTGTCCAGTGACCTGTCGGCGAGCGTTCGACACTCTGCGTGGCCTCATGGTGCACCTGGCCTGGTACAGGGGCCGTGGTGACGTCACCGCCACCTAGTGGCGAGCGGCGATTGTTGTTGATGTTTACACACTGCAGCAGGTACTCATTTGTTCTGGATACCTGACCTGACTACCCCCGCTCAGAATTGGCTTCCCAGTGGCACACATTTATGTGACCTCAAATAGTGGCGGTGTGTTTTGACGTTATGCAGGCAGTCCCCGAGTTACGAACGTCCGGCTTGCAAACACTCATACTTCCGAACGAGCTCCCATAAGAGCCTCAGAGCCTCACAGCAAGCAGGACCCAGGTTCGATTCCTGGCTCGGGTGCGTTTCTGTGTGGAGTTTGCATATTCTCCCTGTGTCCGCGTGGGTTTTCGGCGGGTACTCCGGTTTCCTCCCACCGTCCAAAGACATGCCGCCTAGGTTAATTGTCCTGATTAACTTACTGACTGTTAAGATATTATTAATTGCAGTAGGTTGTATACTACGTATGGTATACAGTATCAAATTAAACATTGCATTCCAACTTTAGGTTTTCTAAACTACACATATCTACATCGAGTGCATGAATGCTTCGTATATAGTATAACATTAAACACTGTACTGCGTTCCGACTTGCGAACAAATAGATTTCCGAACGCGACTGGGGAATGGGAAACCGTTGGTAACACGGGGACCGCGTGTCGGCAGTTTGTGAAGGCAGCCTATTGCGACGGGAGGCTTGGACGTCACACAACTCCGCTTGGCTTACGTGTTTGGAAGAGGCGACCACCTCCTTGGGCCTCGTTTCCTGGAGCTTCGAGGCCTGGGTCTTGCCCGCCGAGCCAGCGCCGTTGGACTGGCACGCTCGCGCCGGCTGGCATGCGGCTGCACTGACCCCACCTGCGGAGGGGACCCGAGACAGTGGCGCCTGGGCTGTTTGACTCCCGCCTGTGGACACGGAGAATGCTGTTAGTTGGAAACGCCTCGCTGAACGCGAATGGGCACGTTGAGCGTGATCACGAACGTAGATAGATAGATGCTTAGTATTATTATGACAGTAGAAAATATCCAGTGAGCTTGCAAGCTCTTCACAGGATTCCTGCGACACAACAAACACGTGAATTGACGAACGTAAAGCTAGCATAAGCACGTCCCCTTGTGCCAATCAAATGCTAGACCACAGCCATGTCTCGACCATGACCAGGTGTGGAATTTGCGTGCGCTGCAAACTGTATACTTTTTATTCTACTGCGCAAAGATCAATTTGAAGGATGAGAAATCCCATGACAGGTCTCTGACAGCCATTCTCGATCCAAGTGGAGTCTTCGTCTCTTGACACGAACACGGTAATAAAACCGGGGAAAAATGAAACGGTTTTAACCACCGCGCACAGACGGGCCGTCCTGCCCAGTCGCTGGTGTAGGTAACGCACCGGCGGCCTGTGGTTGTGGTGGCCCCGTGGCACCCGGTGGCTCATCCGGAACGTCGGAACAGTGTCGACTGCTAGGGCCCGGCACGTCCGCACAGCAATCGCTCACCTAGGCCGAGACAGAAGCACGATTAGAATTGCTCTTTAGGCCGTGTGTCTGCCGGGATAGGCTCCGGCTCACAGTGACCCAGTAGAGGATTAAGCGGTTTCTGACAATGGATGGATGGATAGAATTGCTCTTAAGTGGGGCTCGAGGTGCAAACGGTCGAAAACCCATGAGCTGTAAGAGGCGATGCACACCGTCTTGCAGATCACCAGTGGTACACTGCGCACAATTTGGGAACCGCTACGTTAGCCAACGCCAACGTGGTCCGGTTACCGCACTCGTAAAGATCACCCCTCCTCGCTTCCCCAGGCCACGTGAGAAGAGCTGGGAAGATGAAACCTGATTGTGGACGGTGCTCTGCAGAGAGCGCCTGTCTCTACACGGCTTCTCCTCCTCCTGCTGCGCGGTCCTGGGCTCCAGGATGCACGACCTCCTCCACCTCTGCTCCATCTCGTACTCCTCCTTGGATGCCCTGTGAAGGTACAGGCAGCCCCCGACTTACGAACGTTCGACTTAAGAACTAGCTCCTATAAGATACTATCAAATATTGTTCATAGTGAGGCTCTGTTTATGAGGTAAGTGATGCATGTGCTCGCTCGTTTGCTCTAAAATATTGACGGGTGCACTTCACTTACACACCTTTATTCACGTGACCTAAACTCATAAACAGAGCCTCACTATGAATAACATTGGTCATGAAAGCCTACGAGTTAATTTTTAAATAGAATAATAATCTACTTTGGTAACGCGCCCATTTTCTCCGGGCGCGTTGCACCCATTGATTCGGAGGCGTATAAGGAGTGATTTCAGTGGATGAATCAATTCGTCGTTGCCTGTTAATACCCAGTGAGCTTTCAAGCTCTTTGCAGGATTCCTGTGACACAACAAATGGCAAAGAGGTGGGGAGGGGGAAGGCAACCGCACGGTTAACCACCGCCAGCATTTGCCAGACAATGTCCGAAATATTATGCTATTATTCGCCAATTAATTAATGTTTTTTTTTTAGTTGTGGGAGGAAACCAGAGAACCCAGAGGAAACCCATGCAGAACAGGGTCAGAACACAGAAACACCACACAATAAGGCACCGCGGCGGGAATTGAGCCACCTTGGGCATGACTTTCTTTCTGTGCGGTGCAGACGTTACCGCTATATAATAATAATATATATATTTGTAACGCGCGCATATTCTCCGGGTGCGTTGCGCCCGTTGATTCGGAGGCGCGGAGCCTGGCTCAGTCGGTTGGTTGTGAAGAGGTGACTTTTTACAATTTTTTTAAGGTTGTGGGGGACTGTGTTTGGCGTATAAGATGTGGCAGGCTGTTCCAGGTTGTGGGTGCCACGATCGAGAATCGGCGTTGTGCGAAGGTTGTGCGTGAGCGCAGTGTGTGGGGTAGGTGCTGTGATAAGCTGCGTAGAGTGCGGGATTGTGTTGAGGTGAGTGGCCGGAGTAGTGATGCGAGGTATTTAGGGTGTCCTGTGTAGATAGCGCGGTGGCATATTATTGCTGTTTTGTAAGTGATGCGTTGGTGGATGGGTAGCCAGTGTAGAGCGTCCGTGCGTTTGCGCAAAAACACAACGGAGATTACACGTGAAACCCAGCCATTTTCCAGTGTGCAGTGGGGCCGACTAAAAGGATTTACACGCCTACGCATTACCACTGCTTAATTTGTCAGTGATAACTCTCTGAGCATCCTAGGCCCAGGACGATCGTCCTGAATTTCCCCGTTAAGAGGCTTAGCGGAGATTGTGTTCAAAGCTCGTTTTCCAAAAACCCTCGCCTCCCTGATGCTGCCTGCGCGCATTCCCGCTAGGAAATGTGCTATGAAGAAGGCCCATTGCCTGACACGTCACCTATTTTGTATTTTTTCTTTGAAGGCCGCACACCGTTAACGACACATGCGTCGTTAAGTGTTTTTACTTGTGCTTGTGCCAATGCAGCACCACTGAACGATTAAGGAGGGCCATTGATAACGCAGTCTTCTTCTTTGCGATTCTTCAAAGCACGATGGGCAGCTTCTGGACATCGTTGTCTTTCAGCTTGGCTTCGAAGTGCAGTTAATAATAATAATGTTTAATTTATAACGCGTGGCAAATATTCGTTCGTTTTCATAAACCCGTTAATCCTGTACAGGGTTGCGGTGAGCCGGAGCCCATCCTGGCAGACACAGGGCACAAGGCAGGGCTTAACCCATTATGGGACGCCAATCCATCACAATATTCATTCAATGTTGAAGGTATTCATTCGAAGAGAGAATGACTCAGAGGCGCGAGGAAAGCGCAGAGGTGGAGGAGGCAGCCATCGGTTTGCCGGCACTAACATATTTCCTCAAGACTGCAAATGCAGTCGCAGCATCATCGCTAGCAAACGACTAGTTCGGTTACCGATATAAAAGCAGGCTTCCCTCGGCAGCACTCGCACTCGGTGTAACCCTCTTAGGGATCGACACGTGCCGCACCATGATATCCCTGGGAGCTTACGCGACCCGCACAGCCGCCACGCTAGCGTAATCCCTTCGAGAAGCCGTGCCGGCCGCCGGCGTGACAAAGTCGCCGACAAAATGATACGCTGTTTCAATTACTTCGGCGGGTCTTTTTTTGGCTGTCCCGGCTTGACCACTGACCGCACCACATCGGTGTCACGTCGTGACACGGGGAGCCCGGTCAGAGCGTTCGTGGAGTGGTGTCGAATCCTGGAGACCGTCGATTCGCCGAGTCTGAGATCTCGGTTTACGAGGAGGGCGCTCCCTGGTCATGAACGCAAGAACTTGGTGGTGTCGGCTCAGTGTTCTGAGCCACCCGGCCACTTGAGCTGTATTGTTTTATATGAATGCACGCAGTCTGCTGTTTCTGCCACCATTACCTCTGTTGTGCAGTGACACTTGTCAATCTACAATGATACTCTATCATACAGTGACACTCCTGTATCATACAGTGACACTGCTGTATCATAGTGACACCATCGTACAGTGACACTCCTGTATCATACAGTGACACTCCACTTTCATACAGTAACACTATCATACAGTGATACTATGGGGGTCAAGGTAGAAGCGTTCATATCGCGATCCGTCAGGTAATACTTGGTATTGCCTGCGATTCTACCAAACACTTCGAGGCTGAGCTGAAAGACAACGATGTCCAGAGGCTGACCATCGTGCTTCGAAGAATCGCAAAGACGAAAAGAAGAAGTGACACTATCATACAGTGACACTCCTGTATCATACAGTGACACTATGATACAGTGACACTCCTGTGTTATAGTGACACTATCATACAGTGCCACTCCTCTATCATACAGATAGATGTTTATTATTACAGCAAAAACATAGCCGGTGAGCTTGTAAGCTCTGTAAGCGGGATTCCTCTATCATTCAGTGGCCATCCCCAATCTTCCGGTAAAACTCCTCCAGTCTCACCTGCTTCCCATTCACCGACACCCATGCCACCCGATACTCACACTGTGCCCAGCGCCCGGGTACCCAAACGGAGACCCGATATAACCCTACTGTGGTGGTGCGCGAAGCATTAGGGCATCGGGATAAGACGTCTTATGCAAGAGGTGCTGTTTGTGCCGGGTGAGGATGTTACGGATTCGATTAGACGTTCGTTAGAAGTGCCGCTTCCTAATCGTGGATTATGGGCACCGCACTGTACGGTGACATGCCCGTCCATCGTGGGCAGACTCTTCCACTCTCCCGACCTGCGGCCTCTCTTAACAACTGGACGTGCAGAATAAACACGTCAATCGAGAGCGTACCAACACACCTCCTGCTTTTGACATTACTGCCCGAAGACCCAGGTCGAAGCGTCTGCGGCATAAGAACATCAACGGGCTGATGCGCACATCTCCTTCGTAAATGGGAGGTTAAAGACAAGCCCCAGTGGTGCGATTGTAGCAACACAACCCAAACTCCTATTGCCAACCTCCACGTTGCTAACCCTATGCATATCAACCCTGCACAACGATCCCACCCATCACAACCCGCTCTTCCTCCTGATTATATCTACAACCCTTTCTTCCCGTGTCATATTCCACACTTCCAAGCTGTTTACACCTATCCGGTGACGACATGACTTGGCCAGCTGGCTAATTTAAACCCAGAGCTTCCCGGAGTGGGGAGAGGTGTTGTAGGCACCTGATGGCTTCCTGCAGGAGCTGCATCTCTTCCCGGTCGATCTCTCCCGCCTTGTCCAGTCCGTCCACACTCATGCACTCGGGTATCGCGCCTGCAGCGCAGCGCAGGACACCCACAGTTCACCACCAGGCAGTGTCGCATCCACGGGAAGGATCCCATTAAAACCGGACCGGCTGGATACGTAGATAGACGTTTATTATAACAGCATTGAACTCCTTGCGGAGTTCAATGAAAATGCAAGGGGCTGTGTAAGGAAATGGGAAACTGTAATTTCACCATCGCGCTTTGAAGAATCGCAAAGAAGAAGAACAGCAGAAAATACCCATTGAACTTGCAAGCTCTTTGCGGGATTCATGCAAAACAACGAACACGTGAATTGACAAAAATAAATAGAATCTAAAAATCACAAGTTAACACAACGGACCACAAAAACATAAAGTAAACATTTACACACAGCATTGCATGAGAGTAAAGTAACCAAATAAAAAAAACCAAAGTAGTTATAACAGTTAAATATTGCAATGGGAATAAATGATGGAGGATGTAGGAAATGCTATTTGCCGCTCACCCTTCTGCTCCTGCAGATGCATGAGCGCCTGGAGCTCCAGCTCAATGTTCTTGCGCACCATCAGCCCCTTGAAGAGCTCAAAGTCATCTGCTGCCAGCACGGGCTCGAACACCTGCTGGCGTTGCAAGCAGCAATGGACAGAACGACAGATCCCCGTACGATTTTAGACTTTTGGAACAAGCGCTGTTAGCAGACACCGATGAAGGCTGGTACGGCACACGAGGGGGTGGGTGGCCAGCACCACGCAGCAATACACACACACACACAAAGGGAGCAAGAGGACTCCACTGAGCAGCGATGACGATCACTCCGGTGTGCGGATGTTGTGCGATGATTCAACTTTCCAAGAAGTGTTTCGCCACAATATCCGGAGAAAGCCCGCCAAGTTCACGAGATCACAGCAGTTAAAGATCCCGCGCGGACAGGTTCATGAAGCCACTCTGCTATAATGCCATCTCTCAACGACTGACCAACATGCACAATAGGCTCCGGTGGAGTCTACACTTGCTCCGTGCCACCTTCTCCTGGCATGCCAGTGTACGGCTCCTCCTCGACGCCCACGGGAAGGGAGTTCTGCGCCATCCGTGCGTGATCCACCAAACATCGATGCCCCAACAGTGCTGGATTACAGGCGTGCGCCACCACCGCCGCCCTCCTAAGTAGACCGTGTCGCGATCTTAAGCTTGAAGAGGGGAGGAGGCGGTATTGCAGATGGCGGGAGGCTCTACGCTGTGCGGGCGGCGGAGGAAGACCTCGCTTTAAACCCAATCACCTAGAATGCGCCTCTAACGCACCCCGGTCTCGTCCGATCTCACAACCCGATGGGTGTTGTTAACGGACTAATTAGAGGAGAAACGGCGTCCAGAAGTGCGTTAAATCAGGATGTTTACATGACGAGCTTATATACAGAATAATGACCATATCTTACAGCAACACATGTATTATGAACACCGTTAACCAGAGTAGTACACGACTCTAATGGCAGCAATAAAAACTACTAACTTAAAACAAACATTATTTACATTATTTTACGATGCAGACGGACGTCTCTGAAGTAGCGGACAGCGTCCGAAAAGGAGGTCCGTGAAATCGAGGTTGTACAGGAGTACAACGTCAAGCTCTCGGCGCCATCGCTGGATACGCGGTGTGTCCTCGAATTACCGGGATGATCCAGGGGCGCGGTGCTCCAGTATTACCCATTTTTAAAATAAGAATAAATAACCCACTTACAGCTAGTACTTTCATGCGTATCACTTTTGATATTGCAAATAAGTCAAAAATCTAACTAAAAGAAAGGTGATCTAAAAAGAGAAACGGGTTTACCCTTTCTGGCAATAATACAAATGTTAAAATCTTCGAACACCAAACAGACACCTTTCAGAAGGCATCAAAAGTTTGCAAATACCCACACGTGTTTGTGGAAAAACAAGCAAACAATATGCTTTGATAATTTATGCATTATCGTTGAAACTGATTGGGTCAGACCCGTGACAGCCTTGTTTTGTGGCCTAGTCTCACCGGTGTTAGTCAAACATTGCCAAAAAGACAAGCAGCTCAAGGACAACACAGATCCATGCACTGTCAGAAACCGCTTCATTCTATACAGGGTCGCGGTGAGACAGAGCCTATCCCGGCCGACACAGGGCGCAAGGCAGGCCTATAGCCAGGACGGGACGCCTGTCCATCACAGGGCACGGCAACACAGATGTCAATGCATTAATAGCTCTTCGTCTTCTTTTCGATTCTTCGAAGCACGATGGTCAGCCTCTGGACATCGTTGTCTTTCAGCTTGCTCGAGTCGAGCTGTTATAAAGAAAGGTGAAATAAACGCCACTGAAACCAGTGGAAAATCACCAGGCCAATTCCGGGACGCACAATCGCATGCCACAGCCGTCCCTGTAAATAAGAGCACCACTCAGTTCCTCAGCTGCACGGTGAGCACCTACGTGTAGGTGCTCCGACTGCACGCTCTGAGCGCTGCACGCATCCAGCAGCTGCTGCTCCGAGATGCCCATGTCCTGCAGGTAGCTCCCCAGCAGGCCCTCCACCTGCACACGTGGGCACACGTAGTCAGTCCATTTTTACTCGAGCTGGAAGGAACCGTTGAGCTATGTAGCTCTTTTTTAAGTTGGTCCAGCGGGGGGAGGGGTAAACCAGTTA
>JAZEWU010000054.1:2386765-2400384 GCA_036362915.1 Geotria australis | reverse complement strand
ATGGAAATGACCAGGAGTCACACTGTGGTGATTCAGAAAGACCAAACAAGTTCTCTCAGAGAAAATTACGATGAGGCTGATATGGAGATGACCAGAAGTCATACAGTGCTGATACAAAAGGACCCAACAAGATCTCTGAGAGAGAATTACGACGAGGCTGAAATACGTAAGGAGGCAATGATGACATCCTGCAAATCTAATTACAATGAGAGTGACATGGAGATGGTGATTCAAAATGACCCAAGGAGATCTCTGAGAGAGAATTACAATGAGGCTGATATGAAGATGACCAGAACTCAAACCGTGGGGATTCAGAAAGACCAAACAAGGTCTCTCAGAGAGAATTACAATGAAGCTGACATGGAGATGACTAGAAGCCAGACGGTGGTGATTCATAAAGACCAAACAAGGCCTCTCAGAGAGAATTATGATGAGGCTGACATGGAGATGACCAGCAGGCACACCGCAGTTATACGTAAAGAGGCAACGATAACATCCCGAAAATCAAATTACAGCGAGGCAGACATGGAGATGACAAGAAGCCACACTGCCTTGATACGTAACGACGTTAGCAACAAAACTGTCACAGCAAATGACGATGTCGCCACACAGTGGTTGCAAACTGGACCATCCAGCATCGTGCCGCGTGGAAACAAAACGGTAATACTTCACAATGACGAGGACAAGACGGCGTTCACAAGGTGCCACACGGGGGCGATCACGGGAGAGGGGCTGCGGGGTCTCGCGACTGCCGACCCGCCAAGAGTGCCGTTCTCCGAGAAGTCCAGCGGTACCGGCGTTGAGAGCAGCGTCGCGGCGCCGAGGAACACGGGGAGCGGCCCGTTCATCAAATGCGACACTGCAAAACCGCTCGGCGACCAGCAGCCACCTCGAGCGGAACCGGAGCACGCGAGCGCCGCCGGCCACCGGGCCTCTCCACCGGATGTAGCGGTCCACTCTCGCGAAGGTGCCTCGTCCGCAGACGACGGCGGCCGTGGCGCACGCGGCGCACGCGAGACCGGCGTGCGTTCCGATGGCCTCGTCGCGGCGCCGGAGCGACCGGCGGCGACCGTAGAGTGCGGTGGGCAGGCGGCGGCGCGGCGAGACTCCGGGGAGGCTGTTCCTGCCGACACAGTGCCGATCGCCCAGGCTGCTACATGGAAGGACGCGGCGAAGCCGCAGCTCCGCGAGACCGCGCCAGCCGCCGTGCCAACGGAGCCGGCTAAGTTAGCGGAGGAGGCCGTACGGCCGGGGAGTCCTCTGCTGAAAGCCACCGTGGAGGTGAGCTCACCTGGCAAAGCTGGCCAGTCGGACGCAGACGAAAACAAAGTTAAGTTGGCTTGTGCAGACACGTTTGAGAGCGGGACAAAGACGGTCCCAAAAGTACTGTTGAGTTCTCCAGTAAAGGAGCCACTGACATTGCGGGTGGAGCCACAGGGCGCTCGCTTGGAGGTTAAACGCGACGCTGCCGTATTGGACGTGTTGCAGGTCTCGTTGGCGCCGGCGGAGGTGGCGGCGGCGGCGGAAAGACCAACTGACAAGCCCCTGATTCACTTGCTGAAGGCGCAACTGGACAAGAGGCTGTCGCTGTTGACCCTCCACGAGCAGCAGCAACTGCAGCGCTGGCAGCCGGGCACAAGAGAGCACAGTGCCCGCCAGCCCGCTACCATGCTGCTGCCGTTCCCCAGCACCGACCTGACGTTCGGCCAGCCCGGCTCCTGCGCCAAGGGGCTGACGCTCGAGAGCAGACGCATCCTGCGGCAACGGATCTCGGAGTTGCAAGAGACGCGGGTGAAGCGCGGCGGTAACGACACGACGGCGTGCGGCAGGAGGCGCTCCACCCTGGACCGGCTCGCCCATCTGATGCCGCAGCTTACCAAGCAGGTCCTGCTGGAAGATCTGGAGATAGAGATGGCGATACAAGGTGGGTTTGAGCGTGCGCGAGTCTGGAAAAGGTGGAGTGGTAGGAGTTATGGCTACCGGGCATATCGCGTTTCACCCCTGCGCCAACCCCGCAATCCAGTGATTCGGGTTTGCGACTCATTTCCAGAATTGATTCGTTGTTTGTCCCGTTTGTATTTATAATTAGAAGTTCAACGTGTAACTTGCGCAGGATTCACTCAATCACGAAGAGAGAGATAATTAACTCGGAAGCACGAGGAACCACATACCATACCCCCTTACCGATAAATAACACGTGCTTGCTAACAGTACTTTCCCCTACAGTCTATAAGTCTACGTAGGGGAATCTTTGTATGAGCAGTCCTTCACACTTCAACACACGTGATTGCGAGAAGCCATTTCCAAGATCCCAAGCACACGTCACACCCCCTTTGTATTGTTACGCAATAAGCTTCTTCAAAGTATTCCCATCGCACTTACACTTTTTGCCATGCTTTGTCTCCAGGTATTTTTTGGGAATTATGGGACCTTTTTGTCTTGTGCAATACTGTTACTGTTTACCTTATGATTATGCCTAATGTTTCATCTCTGCACAATTTAATGCTGTAAATTCGTTGCATCACCACCCCAACGTGTCCTTACACGACCCTTACATATGCAAAGCCTGGTCGTCTCAATGGGCAATTGCCAAGCCTCCATCCATCCATTGTCAGAAACCGCTTTATCCTGTACAGGATTGCGGTGAGCCGGAGCCTATCCCGGCAGACACAGGGCACAAGGCAGGGCTATTCCCAGCATGGGGCGCCGGTCCATCACAGGGCACCGGGAGCAATTTAGTCCACAGGCCAATTAACCTATGCAGCAGCATGTCTTTGGACTGTGGGAGGAAACCGGAGTGCCAGGCAAAAACCCACGCCGACACGGGGAGAACATGCAAATTCCACACAGAAAGGCACCCGAGCCGGGATTCGAACCCGGGACCTTATTGCTGTGAGGCGGCAGCGCTACTCACCGCCTCACCGTGCCGCCCTAGCCTGGTTGTCTCAATGGGAAATTGCCAGGTCTGTATCTTGTCAATCCACAATGGCCGTGGTGGCGGCGTTGGCAGATGGGCATCTGTCCGAAGAGGCACTGAAGGTGGTGTCCGAGATAGAGAAGGCCGGATCCCAGGAGGCGGTGACCCACGGTGATCTCCACACCTCCTACCACGTGCAAGATGAGCTGGCGCCGGGTGAGTCGAAGCACTGCCGTTTTTAAACCTATCGATGCATTTACTGCACTGCAATCTTCATACACGTGCATTACTGACATAAATGCGATATACCTTCATTGCTAAGTTTAATCACTTTAATCTTTGAACACCTCGGTAAAGAGGTGTTCTTTTGAAGGTTGCGTGGACTGTGTTTGGCGTAGTGGATGTGGCAGGTTGAGGGTGCCGCGACCGAGAAGCGGCGTTGTGCGAAGGTTGTGTGTGAGCGTGGTGTGTGAAGTAGGTGCAGTGATGAACTGCGTAGAGTGCGGGATTGTGTTGAGGTGAATGGCTGGAGTAGCGATGTGAGGTATTTAGGGTGTCCTAGGCTAATCACAGAGCATAACACAGAGATGCTAATGTATATAACAGACTTTTATTTTAACTTTTATCTGCTATTAAGTTATTTTATATTTTAATCACACCAAAACAGTAAAATAAAAGTTATAAACAGTTAAATATTCACTTAATCACAGAGTGTAATACAAAGCGAACCGTGTTTGTAAAAAACTGACAGCGACACCAGTGGTTGGAAGCCGATCGGGCGGTAGCGTCACGGTAGCGTCATGCTGCCGCTAAAGAGCCGTAACTCCGAAGCAAGCGCCGCATCTTCGGGGGAATGGTGGCAATTCAAAATTGTCCCTAAGTCCGAAGCGCCGTAAGTCGAAGAGCCGTAAACTCGGGGGTACGACTGTACTTTGATCGCGTGCAACGCTCGTTACGCGACGTCCCGCGCGCGGCTGCAGCCATGGACACGGAGAAGGTGTCGTCGGAGCAGCTCGAAGAGCCCGCGGCAGCAGCGCTGGGCCGAGCGGTAGCGCAGGGGAAGCACTCCACCGGGGAGCATGGCGACGGCAGCAGCAAGCGGTGGCGCAGAGACCCGGACGCAGAAAGATCCGTCGCCGCGGTAACGGTTTATCCCGTCTCCCTGCAGTGACTGTTTCCTTCTTCTGCAGTAGCCGTGTGCCTGTGTCAACTGTAACCGTTGTCCTCATCTCCATGTTAACATTATTCATTCATTGTCAGAAACCGCTTAATCCTGTACAGGGTCGCGGTGAGCCGGAGCCTATCTCGCCAGATACTATTGCTTGGCACTGTCACTGGCGGCAGGGTCGCGCAGTGGTAACATCTGCGCCTCACAGAAAGAATGGTCTTGCCCGAGGCGGTTCCATTCCCGCCTTGGGTGGCTTTCTGTGCAGAGTTTGTGTGTTCTCCCCCTGTTCTGCGTGGGTTTCCTTCGGGTTCTCCAATTTCCTCCCACAACTAAAAAAAACCCACTAATTAATTGTCCGATAACATCTTAATATATAAGACGCAGCGCTTTGTGACCCTCGGGTGAAAGGCGCTATATAAAACGCTATTATTATTATTATTATGTTGCCACCGGCAAATCGCCTGGCTGCCTCCTCCACTTCTCTACGGTTTCCTCGCTACGCCTCTGAGTCGTTCTCTCTTCGAATTAATACCTTCGAAATTGAATGAATGTGTGCCACGCGTTATAAATAGCATTTATGATTAGATTTTTTTTCTTTCCCCTCTCTTTTCTCTTCTTCCGATGCACCTGTTGGGCCTGTGGCAGGGAGCACCCGAGGAGGAGCAGCAGGAGCACCCACCGATCTTCCCGGCACTCCGGCTGTCTCCCTCCGCCGCTGGACACGGTGACCTTCAGGCCTTGCCGAGCGAAGCCATCGCGAGCATCTTCCCAGAGGGTGAGCGGCGGTTGTGGTGATTGTAGCGGTGGCGTCGGCACCGCCACATGTAACTACGTTATAATTATCCATCCATCCATCCATTGTCAGAAACAGCTTACTCCTGTACAGGGTCGAGGTGAGCCGGAGTCTATCCCGGCAGACACAGGGCGCAAGGCAGGGCTATACCGAGGATGGGACGCTAGTCCATCACAGGGCACCGGGGGCAATGTAGACAAGGGCGGGAGAGTGGGTGGCTAAGTCGACTCAGCCTCACATGAGTACCGAGTGCGGTGTGTAAATATCGCCACTAGGGAGACACAGTTCGGCCGGGTGTGGTGCTGGCCACCTATCCCTTCGTGTGCCGTGTCGGCCTTCATAGGTGCTGCTCACTAACTACTTTGAAAAGCGACTATCATGCCGTTATAATTTTCGCTTTATTTTGTGTTATGTATTTACATGACCCTGTGTTGAGCTAGCACCCAAGTTTCAAAGGGAGGGTCCTCGCCAACTACATTTGGCAGTTCCCCAGCATGGATTCAAGCAGGCCTGACTGTTGATCTTAAATTATGCTCAGTCACCTATTGCCTAAAAACAACTGCAGACCACGTATGTGAAACATAGCGCCTCCATGATAGCCGTGTGCTTTAAGAATATGGCAAATTCTAATGAATTGATATTACGAAGTGTGAACTTGTACAAGGACAGGAAGAGCAACAGCCCTTTCACCATGTAGGCTTTCCTCCCCGCTCGTATGTTTGTTGTTTTTCGCATGTTTGTTGTGTCGCAGGAGTCCCGTAAAGAGCTTGCAAGCTCACTGGGCATGTTTTGGCTGTAATAATAAACATCTATCTATCTCGTGCTGCCGTGTAGGGTTGCAATGTGTTTTTGCGTCGCGCTGCGCGCCGTTTGGCACCATATCCCACATGCCGGGAGCGATTTTCAGAGCCCCCGGCACGTGGCTGAAGAGCTGTCGGTACGTGGAGCCGAAACGTCGGCCTCTGTGCCGGATAGCGTGCTGCTGCACAAGTCGAGAACACATTGTCAGAGCTAAACGGAAATCCCTCTGCGCAGGATTCGTGTGTGACGTACCAGCCATTGCCCAGGCCTGCCAAAACATCAGCCTCCCCTCAATGCAGGAGGTGAGCCTCACATTGCATGTGCCATTAAGGTTGCCGTGGTGAATGTTGCCAAGCCGACCACCCATTCCCCCCCCCTCCCCTACACACACAACACTAGCCATGGGCCATGACACACCAGTTTGTGCAAATTGTTGCCGTCCAAATATGGATACATTTGATTGCTGCTGCCTCTTGTGCCAGGCTATGGGATTTCGACACCCACGGGAAAGGGGGTTTTGCAATGTTTGTGTGATCTAACAACCCTCACTGCCTCCCACGATGCTGGATTACAGGGCACGTGCGCAGCGCCCACCGCCGGCTACACGTGTTGTAGCAAAAGTGTTGCCCTGCCATGGCCCCGAGCGTGTCGCGGGGTCCGGGGCCACCTGTGGCCTCGTGTCTCACGTGCCCCTTCTGCCCCTTGGTGCTGCAGGGCTGGGTTCACGGCAGCGTCACCGCCCGGTCCTTCATGAGGGACATGCTGCTGGAAGTCAGCGTGGCCTCACTCAGACACAGCGAGATCATGGTTGTGGTAATTACAACCTTGCAGCCCAAGCCGACACCGCCAGAAACAGCGTTTTTAAAGTCTAGTTTGTATATGTTTTTGTGTTATCCGCCTATTTGTTTTTACCCATTACTACGGCACGGGGGCACGTTGAGTAGCGCTGCTGCCTCACAGCAAGAAGGCGCCGGGTTCGAATCCCGGCTCGGGGGCCTTTCTGTGTGCAGTTTGCACGTTCTCCCAGTGTCCGCGTGGGTTTTCACCGGGCACTCCGATTTCCTCCCACAGTTCAAAGACATCCTCCTGCTTATGATTAATTGGCCTGCTGACCAAATTTCCCCCGCTGCCCTGTGATGGACATGTGTCCCCCGTCCTGGGTGAGGCCCTGCCTTGCGCCCTGTGTCTGCTAGGATAGGCTCCGGCCCACCGCGACCCTGTACAGGATAAAGCGGTTTCTGACAATGGACGGATGGATGGATTACTGATAACGGAGAGTTTCTCCCGGGCAGCCCACGGAGGATGGGGAGGAGGAGCGAGGGCAGCAGCTGCGCAGGAACGTGCGGGCGAAGCACCTGCTCGTCCCCAAGATGAGAGCCAACAAGAAGCAGCTGAGACGGCTGCAGGAGCCATCGGCACGGTGAGGGAGGGCGCCAATGCCGGGCACGCGGCGCTCGTGTCTACAGCGGCGCTTCCTCGCCTGCGGATGATGGCGGTTATTTTAGGTTAAAATATTCAAGGTTTAACCCTTTCCGGTAATGAGAAAAAGTGTTAAGATCTTAAAAACACTAGATGGACACCTTTTTACAAAGTTTCCAACGCATTATCTTAGCAATTTTGTTACATGTTTTTAGCCACAAGTATGTGTGGCTGCTTGAAAATTGGAACCTTTGTAAAAAGGTGTCCATCTAGTGTTTTTAAGATCTTAACACTTTTTCTCATTGCTGGAAAGGGTTAACCTTGTATATTTTACAGTTTTTGTGCAACGGCAAAAAAGGTCCAATGTTGTATTTTAGGTTACTTCACCAAATGTTTTCGGCAAGTTTGAACGTGTTTTGCATTTTTACTTAGATATTTATTTGATTGTTACAGCAGAAAATACCCAGTGAGCTTTGCATGCTCTGGAGGTGGGATTCCTGCGATACAGCAAACTTAGGTACTACCAGGATTTAAATGTGTAATATGTCAGGCTGTATCAGCCCACGGGACCTCTAGACCAGGGGTTCTCAACCTTTTGCACCTGAAGGCCCACTCAGGTATGATCTCCACGGACGACTTCGTGGTGCTCGTGGCCCACTGATGGGTCGTGACTCACTGCTTGAGAATGGCGGCTGTAAACCAATGCTGCCCGGTAACATTTGTACACCTTGAACTAATTTCGTCGGATTTAAGTCTCGTCAGCAAGGTGTAGCCTGTTTAACAAATCGCGTTGGGTTGCCCGATGTTATGGGCAAGACCACAAGAACACACGGCGGCCCGTTACTCGCAGTACACCTTGTGCTGCGTCTATTATGCACCGTCATTACGCTGAACCTGATCAAATCTGGCCCGCCGCAAAGTGCCGCCTCGTGACGACTCGCGCGGCTTCTCCTGTGCGAACCAGGCTCACCGGCGAGGGTGCGGAGGGGTCGCTGAAGTCGCTGCACCCACAGCTGTATGAGAAGATGAACTGCAAGCAGACGGAGGTGGGGACATTCCGCTTGGTCATCCGGGAAAGCCTCACGGAGTTGCAAAATAATTTTTTAGGAGGGTTTTGCCAGGTTTTTGTTGAAGTAGGAGGCGATGTCGCTCGGACTGTGTGTTCAATCCTGACTAAGTAATTTTCAGGTACGTCGATGGTTGCTATTCAGAGCTCTTCTTTCGAGATAGCCGTGTCGAGCTCTCTCCCTCGTGACGTTTCACCTCCCACGTTTGGAGAGAGGGAGAGCGCTCGACACGGCTATCCCGAAAGAACATCTTTGAACAACAACGGTCACGAATCGAGCCGTGAAAACCTACCTCAGTGATTGCAATGTTTGTCCAATACCAGTTACACGATCGTTTTTAATTAGCTGTGGGTGGAGACTGGAGAACCTGGAGGAAACCCATGCAGAATGGCGGTGGGGGTGGAATAAAAACTGCACCCAGAAAGCCACCCGAGTTGGGAATCAAACCACAAGGGCATTCTTGCTGTGAGGACCCCTTCCAGGGATGCGAACATGGGTCGAAAGCAGCTTGTGAATATTCATACGTCCCACGGCCTCGTGACACCCACCGTTCAAAAAGGCCTCCAAATTGTATTTACGCGTGTGCAGCAGCCCGGCGAGTTGCTGACGGTGCTCAAGGCCGAGAGGGACCTCATGCTGAAGGAGGCGAAGCACCTGTATGCGTGCGGCAGCCGGGACCAGCTCACGGAGCTGCTCGCGCACATGGAGGTGGGTCCAGCTTCGTCGGCACTGTACATCTGTATGTGTGCAGATAACATCATAATATATATGGGGGGGGGGGGCATACGTCGCAGATAACATCATAATATAAAGGAAGCAGTGTGTGGCAATATGGCGCCGGCAAACCGCCTAGCTGCCTCCTCCGCCTCTGCTCTTTCCTCGTGCCTCTGAGTCATTTTTTTAAATTATTATTGAAGTGGAGTCATTTTTTGTTCTACGGAATTGAGTAAGGAGTCCCGTCGACAGCCAGCTGGCCTGCCTCGTTTCCAACCCAGGATCTCGGCCGTGCCGGTTTAGCGCTCTGACCTCCAATCCCCTCAGACACCTCCTAGAGCCGCTATTCTCAACCAGTGGGTTGTGGGCCACGAACGCCACCTAGTGGTCCGTGGAGACGATACCCAAATGGGCCAAGTGGGCGTTGAGGTGCACAAGGTTGAGA
Source organism: Geotria australis (assembly GCA_036362915.1). Taxonomy (NCBI): domain Eukaryota; kingdom Metazoa; phylum Chordata; class Hyperoartia; order Petromyzontiformes; family Geotriidae; genus Geotria; species Geotria australis. The sequence continues at coordinate 2,391,060 of JAZEWU010000054.1, read as the reverse complement.
ACCACTGCTGTAGCGTATGCAGTATAATCGTATGTGGCTGATACCGGGTTTTGTAACCCAGGATCTTAGTGGTGTTGGCTCAAGAGCTCGGAAGCTCTGAACCCTAAAGCCATCTCCCAGGATCGAGAATTCTAACGGAATCTTCTATCTTGGTTTCTTCACACCGGTGCATCCCTTCTCCTTCCGTGCTCCTCCCCGTACAGAGCCATCTAGAGCTTGTGGAGAAGCGAGTGTACCAGACCAAGAAGACCCTGGAGGATGTCAACTTCCACATGGCGCAAACCGATGGTGAGACGAGGATGAGACCCACCAGGGCCGTTGGGCCTCACCAGTGTTGATCCAATATTTCGCTGCCACACTCCTCATTGCGCCGGTGACTTCTCATCAAAATCCGGGTGAATTTCAGAATTGCACTCGAAGCTCACCCCAGTCCCCAATGGACCTACCTCTCCCTTCTCTCCCTCTACTCGCTTCCACGCACTCTCGTGTTTGTTGTCTCACAGGAATCCCGTAAAGAGCTTGCAAGCTCATTGGGTATTTTTCTGCTGTAATAATACACATCTATCTATCCTACCTCTCACCTTACTGTACTCCCCTCCACGCTCTCCTGCCTCTCCCCTCGCATCTCACCTTACTGTACTCCCATCTATGCACTTTCCTACCCCTCCCTTCTCACCTTATTGTAAAGCGCATTGAGATGTGGTCACATTTAGACACTGCGGAAATCAAAACGATTTCTATAAATGTTCCACGATTTATATTATCCTAAAGCAAACATTTGCACACAACACGCATTACATTTGTCGTGTGCACCGTAGCTAAGGAATTATCGTGCATGCTCGCAGTGCAGTATGTACGCACTCCGAGCCTGAGAATCGCCTCGAATGGATGATGGTGGCGCGATTATGGGATCGCGCCGTGCGTAACGCCTCGTGGCTTGCCGTGCAGATGAACCCGGGAAGGAGGAGGACACCGTGGCTGAGCCGGTGCCAAGTCGCTCCCTGCTGCTTGCCAAGAAAAACGGTACGGTGCCTGGCTCGCAGCCGCTGCCGCCGCAGTGCTACGCCTCGCGGGAGTGCCGTATGTGGCTGGAGTGCCCTCTGCTACCCGTAACTTTGGCTCATAAGTCACATAGCTCGTACGTAGTAGACACCTGTCCCCTCTACTACCCATAACTCAAATCATCTAGCTTCGATGAGCAACCCTCGGGTGAAAGGCGCTATATAATGCTATTATTATTATTAACCTTACATCCCAATTAGAATTTACATTTCTGTCCAGCTGTCATTGCAAATCTTGACTTGTGTTTGAAATGTTGCAAATGTTGCACTTGTTCGCTCTCTTAACGTGTAATAAGCCACCTAGATTTTTTCCCATCGCAGTGTATAACTGTTCGAACTATCGCGTATTATTTATTTATTTATTTGCTTATTTATTTTGCCACTTATGTGCAATGCTGTGTGTACATGGTTATTTTTTTAGTTTTTTTTGTCAATTCGCGTGTTTGTTGTGTCGCAGGAATCCTGTAAAAAGCTGGCAAGCTCACTGTGTATTTTTCTGCTGTAATAATAAAAATCTATCATCTATCTAGTAGACACACACCTGGGCCGTGTGTTCGGAGCTGTCCTGCACAAGTTGGGAGTCTTCGTCGGTGATAACTGGAATAAGATGTTAAAGCTTACGATTTGATTAGAACTGCGTTACAGAAATTGTGGGGTTTGCATGTTCTCCCCGTTGTCCGCGTGGGTTTTTTCCAGGCACTCCGATTTCCTCCCACAGTCCAGAAAAATATGCTGCTGCATAGGTTAATTGGCCTGCTGACTACATTGTCCTTGGTGCCCTGTGATGGGCTGGCGTCCCATCCTGGGTATAGCCCTGCCTTGCGCCCTGTGTCTGCTGGGATAGGCTCCGGATCACCGCAACCCTGTACAGAATTAAGCGGTTTCTGAAAATGAATGAATACAGAAATTGTCAACATTGGAGTGTTGTGATGTCAGTATTACAATGCCTTTTGCTCTTTTTCAGAACTGACGCAGCTGGCAAATGAGAAAAGGGAAGTGAAAAGGTAAAGAGGATAATGGAGAGGGAAGCAGCTTACTCTGTTCCTTCAGTAGACTTTGGGACCTGACATTCTACACGCCTAGAGCATCGTCATCAGTTAATACAACAAGGATTAAGATCTTCCCACGTACCCATTACCAAGGCTGTTGGGGAAAGTGCTGTTAGCAAACACGTATTTAGATCGGCACGGCACATTAGAAGGTGGTTGGCCAGCACCCTGCCCAGCCGCCTATGTCTACCCAAATGCTGATGTTTGCACACCGCACCGGATACGCATTTAAGGCCGAGTCCATCTAGGGGGACATCCTCAATGTTGGCCTTGAACAGGAATTGAACTCGGGTCACCGGCTTCTTCGGACAACATGCCCAGTACCACGCTACTGCTCGTCATTTGAGTTGTGCGTGCGCGCTCGGCGGGTGGCGGCATGCGTTTGACTGGCGTTATTGGCTCTGTGGCCCTGCAGGCTGCGGCGGGAGCGGCAGAAGGAGCTCAACCTGGTGACCAAGACGCTGCGCAAGCAGGAGCAACGACTTCTCGTCGCCGTCCACAGCCCCTCCGACTACCACAGGTGGTGGTCTCGGCACCTTCGCGTCTACCAGTGGCGACGGCGGCCGCAGCCACGGTTAGCGGCGGTAGTAACCGTAACGATTCCTCGCAGGCTCATGGCGTGGGAGCTGCTGTGGTGGCAGGAGGACAGGGCCGTGTTCCTGTTTCTGCACGGAGCGCTGGAGGTGGACGTCAAGTTTGGCAAGCGAATCGGTAAACTCGGTGTTGTCGGCCGCCGCGACACCCGTACATGGATCGAGAGAACGGAATGCGAATAGGAGTCCCGGGTGAAGCGTCTGATTGTGGGTTTCGGGGGTTGAAACTGGACGTTGGTTGGCAACTTGGTCATGGGTTGTACTTGGGTCTGCTTGGCTAGTGTGTTGATGATTCGGGTCCATAGGAACGGAATGTGATTTCAAAAGGACTAAGATGCAGAAATTGAGACCATTATCTATTGAATATCTGTGTATTACGTCCATTATCAGAAAGTGAACGAGTTGCAGATAATAATTAACCTTAGGTTGCACGGTGTTTCATATTTAGCGTCTACACTTGAATATGTCTGTTGGAATGAGCAGTGACTGCACATACACTGCATACACTCCTGTACACAAGTTGATACAATAACACACAGACAAGGGCACTTTAAACATTAGGGTGCAGTGTTATTGCTTAAGGCTCAAAGAGCCAGTCTATGGCACTGTTAAAATTCATACGGTTACACTTGAGACTGAGTCACGCTAAAGCACCTTTTTCTATTCTTATTATTAATTGATCTTGACTGGGGCTCACCGAGGCAGACTAAAGCAGACTTAACAGCTAGACCCGGGCCACTAATGCATTGATAATTGCATTGTCCGAAACTGCATGCCTTTTGGCAACACTTGGCTAACACCGAGACTAGGCTATAAAGAAAGCTGTCTCTGGTGTGGGCCAATCAGTTTCAAGGACAATGCATATATTATCATAACATTTAGTTTGCATGTTTTTGCCACAGCCATATGTGGCTTCTTGAAAACTGGGCCCTTTGCAAAAAAGTGTCCGTTTGGTGTTTTTAAGGTCTGTACACTTAAAATGTAAAACCTTGTATTTTTTACATTATCTGTAGACTCGCAAAAAGGTGCTCGCAGACAGACTAAGGTTGCGTTTATTTCTGTGTCAACGGGAGCCGCTGATGTGTCCCCCTCTTGCGCAGACGGAGTCAAGTTTGCTGGGCAGCCTGCGCGCAACATCTCCGACATCCAGCTCGTCTGGAAACTCGAAGGCGAGTCTTGCACGCGTCATCATCCGAGATCAATCCACTGCTGGATGAAAGCCTTCCCTAAGCTGTTGCGATCCCGCGATTTAGCTATCGTCTTGCACCTGTGCATACGCCGGTTAAATTAATCGCGTCAGCGATGAAGGATGCAACTCGTACAACAAGCGGCTGTTGTACGTACGCACGGGCTGATCAATAGCACACGCTCAAGGTGACTGGTAGACAGCTAAGAGTGCAATTGTAACCATAGGATAGGTCTTCCCACCATGCCTTGCACACCACCTGACGTCACCACAAGGCGCGAGTAACGGACACAAGCCTCGTCTCATCGTATCAGATCGTTGAACTTCTGACAAAAGCGGTCAAATCACAGCACGCTTTATCTACCCACCGTAAAGTCGCCGGAGACGTCTCGCCCCACCGACTGCG
>JAZEWU010000054.1:2345076-2357370 GCA_036362915.1 Geotria australis | reverse complement strand
CAAATGGCTGTTTTTACCCGCAGTGTGTTTTCAACTTCCTTCTGTCGAAACATTTCAGTCTTCATGGTATTAATTTCTTCCTGTGCTTGTTCAAGACCTGTTATTAAGCTGCCTGTTAATCATACAAGACATGAAACAAACAAAATTCAGATAAACTTTAAAAGCCGTGTTGTACTGTAAGAGTCCCTGTGTCTCTCCCTATCGCTGACCCTCCCTCCCTGTCTCCCTCCGTGATTATCTTCAAGGAAGTGACGGCCATCTTAAGGGAGGATGCTGGCAGAATGTTGCTGCTCTTAAGATTGCCAGTTTCACGACCTTTCAGTATATTCGAAGTAGCCTTAATCGTTTATTTTCTGTTGCTTTGGTTTTTATTGTTTTTTTTCTTTCGTTGTTGACATGCCGTCCTCTTCCTGGCCCTTGTGCAGCCCTTAGTGACTCTCGGGTGAAAGGCGCTATATAAATTGAAATTATTATTATTACAGACGTGTGCCTACAAGACATACAGGCTGCTGGCAATAGCCGTATAAAAAAAAAAACAGTAATTATTTGGACGCTAACATCACAATATATATGAAGCATCCATCCATTTTCAAAAACCGCTTAATCCTATACAGGGTCGCGGTCAGCCGGAGCCTATCCCGGCAGACACAGGGCGCAAGGCAGGGGAACACCGAGGATGGGACGCCAGTCCATCGTCGCAGGGCGCCTGGGGAAATTTAGTCAGTACGCCAATTAACCTGGCAGCATGTCTTTGGACGGTGGGAGGAAAGCGGAGTACCCGGCGGCGAAAACCCACGCGGACGCAGGGAGAGAACGTGCAAACTCCACACAGAAAGGCCCCCCCAGCCGAGATTCGAACCTGGGGCCTTCTTGCTGTGAGGCGGCAGCGCTACCCACTACGCCACCACAGTGCCGCCCATATGCACCGGCAAACCGCCTGGCTGCCTCCTCCGCCTCTCTGCGCTTTCCTCGCTACGCCTCTGAGTCGTTCTCTCGTCGTATGAGTACCTTCGACAGTGAATGAATATGTGTCGCGCAGCGTCATAAATGTAAAGGCATCCTTACGATTCGTGTCCTCGAGTCGAACACAGTTTTCTGTACTTTCTTTCAGCTTTTCATAAGCAATTTTGAGTTCTTCACTGCTTGACTTCAAAAGCATCGATTTTTCATCGTTCTAAAAGTGAAAGACAGTGGTCAGTAACTACTGCAAGATAGCATACATGGGAACATGACGTAAACTATCACTGGGCAAGGTAAGTTACGAGGTTTACAATCAAGAGAGGAACAACTGTTTTTGTCGATAACTTATTAAAAACAATCTAAAATCATGATTCTGGATGATAACAAACTGACCCTTAGTGTAATACTAATAATTTTACATTTATAACTCTGCGTGGCACATATTCATTCAATGTCGAAGGTGTTCATCGACGAGAGAACGACTCAGAGGCGTAGCGAGGAAAGCGCAGAGAGGCGGAGGAGGCAGCTACGCACTGCTTCCTATATATTATGATGTTATCGGCCAAATAATTAACGAGTGTTGTGTTCTTTTTTACTTGTGGGAGGAAACCGGAGAACCCGGAGGAAACCCACGCAGAACAGGGGGAGAAGAACACACAAACTCCACACAGAATGGCGCCACCCGAGCCGAGATTCGAACTCGGGTCCTTCTTGCTGCTGTGAGGCGCAGATGTTTTACCCTTTCCGGCAATGAGAAAACAGTATTAAGATCTTGAAACACTCAGTGGACAACTTTTTACAAAGGCTCAAGTTTGCAGGCAGCCACATATGCTTGTGGCAAAACCATGCAAATTAATGCTATGATAATGCGTTGTCCTTCAAACTTATTGGCCCAACACCAGACGGCTTTCTCTGTAGCCCGGTCTGTGTTCAGCCAGTTTCCGCCAAAAGACAAACGCTCTCAGGAGAATGTATCTGTAGCTCGGATCGAGCTGTTAAGACCATTCCAACTGACCCTTATGTCTGTGCTTAATGTAAAATATTTAAAACAATTTAACGTATAGAAATATGTATTCTCCCCGTGTCGGCGTGGGTTTTCGCCAGGCACTCCGGTTTCCTCCCACCGTCCAAATACATGCTGCCAGGTTAATTGGCGTACTGACTAAATTTCCCCAGGCGCCCTGCGATGATGGACTGGCGTCCCATCCTTGGTGTTCCCCTGCCTTGCGCCCTGTGTCTGCCGGGATAGGCTCCGGCTCACCGCGACCCTGTATAGGATTAAGCGGTTTCTGAAAATGGATGGATGGTTTTTAAAATGTGAGCAAAAAACAACCGCCTCATGAACACATACGAACCTCAAGCCCTTTAATCGACAACTCGCTGAGCAAATCATGATGTTTGCTTTGCATCGCTTGTACGGCTGCTTCCACTAAAAAAATACCACGGGCCAAACGTTAGGCAAAATAGTTGAAAGCATTAGAATTCATTTACAATATATGTTCTCAGTTTATTCACCCGAGGGTCACAAAGCACTGCACAAGGGCCGCGGAGAGAACGGCATGTCAACAATGTTAAATACTCCCATAGACTCCAATGTTAATTCCTCCCACAGACTCCAATGTAAAATTCCTCCCATAGACTCCAATGTTAATAATAATAATAATAGCATTTTATAGAGCGCCTTTCACCCGAGGGTCACAAAGCGCTGCACAAGGGCCGCGGAGAGAACAGCAATGTCAACAACGACAGAAAAAAAAGCAACTAATAAAAACCAATGCAACGAAAATTCAATGATTAAGGCTGCTTCGAAAATACACTGAAAGGTCGTGAAACTGGCAATCTTAAGAGCGGCAAAAATCTGGCAGCGTCCCCCCCTAAGATGGCCGTCACTTCCTTGAAGACAAACACGGAGGGAGACAGGGAGGGGAGGGTGAGCGACAGGGGGGAGACACAGGGACACAGAGACAGGAAGACAGAGAGACAGACACGAGGGGGAAACGCCAATCTAAATTAAACGATTAACATTGAAGCACAAGAACACACACATAGGACACATGCTACAAAACCCTCCCCTTGCTGAGCTATGTAATTGTGTCACCCTGTAGAAGCCTTACCGCGATCCGACAAAGCTTTCATCAAATGTTCATTGTTCTTTAGAAAGTTGTTGTAATTCTCTGGAAATATCTTAAAGAAAAAGTGGCATTAAGATCTTAAGCATTAATGTGAAATATGCATTGCTATATATTATATATTTGCCACCGCGTTATGCACACAGGACACGATCCCGTACTCTGCGCGGCTCATCGCGGCACCTACTCCGCACACCGCGTTCGCGCACGACCTTCGCGAAACGCCGTTTCTCGGTCACGCCACCTGCAGCCCGGAACGGCCTGCCACAGCTATTGCGTCAAACACAGTCCTCCCCTACAGCCTTCAAAAAAACTATTAAAAAGTCACCTTTTCACCGACTCACAACAAACCGACTGAGCAGGGTGTCTCCGCGCCTCCGAATTAACGGGTGCAACGCGCCCAGAGAAAATGCGCCACGCGTTACTAAAGTAGATTTAAATTCCTCCCATAGACTCCAATGTTAAATTCCTCCCATAGACTCCAATGTTAAATTCCTCCCATAGACTTCCTCCCATAGACTCCCATAGACTCCAATGTTAAATTCCTGCCATAGACTCCAATGTTAAATTCCTCCCATAGACTCCAATGTTACATTCCTCCCATATACTCCAATGTTAAATTCCTCCCATAGATTCCAATGTTAAATTCCTCCCATAGACTTCCTCCCATAGACTCCCATAGACTCCAATGTTAAATTCCTGCCATAGAATCCAATGTTAAATTCCTCCCATAGACTCCAATGTTACATTCCTCCCATATACTCCAATGTTAAATTCCTCCCATAGACTCCAATGTTAAATTCCTCCCATAGACTCCAATGTTTAATTCCTCCCATAGACTCCAATGTTAAATTCCTCCCATAGATTCCAATGTTAAATTCTTCCCAAAGACTCCAATGTTATAACTATAGAAAGCAATTCCTATACATGAATCCGTGAAAACCTACAACACATTTTGTTTACTTACCTCATCTTTTTCTTTTAGTGCAAGTTCTAACTTGTCCTTTTCTTCGACAGCTGTCAGAATCATAGACATGAGCCGCACAAGACAAGGGCAGACAAAGTTCAGTCAGTAAAGGTTACGCTAGTGAAGCTCTGTTTATGAGTTTAGGTCATGTGTAGTGACTATGAATAACATTGGTCATGAAAGCCTTCGAGTTAATAATAAACTTTAGTAATGCGCGGCGCATTTTTTCCGAACGCGTTGCACCCATTGATTCAGAGGCGCGGAGACACCCTGCTCAGTCGGTTTGTGGTGAGTCGGTGAAGAGGTGACTTTTTAAGAGTTTTTTTTTAAGGCTGTGGTCTGACTGTGCTTGACGCAATAGGTGTGGCAGGCTGTTCCAGGTTGTTGGAGAAAACGAGCGAGCACACACAGCACTTACCTTCAAAGACCTAAAACTCATAAACAGAGCTTCACTATGGATAACATTGGTCACGGAAAGCCTTTGAGTAAATTTTACAAAAGTTACACTGTCAATGCACAATGGGCGGAAATGTTTGAAAACTTACCTTCTTTCAATGCTTCTTCAATTGATGAACATCTGTCATTCACTTGGCCAATAATATTTTCAATGGAAGTGAATCTTATGGATACAAGAATATTGCAAAGGGCAGCAGTTAGGACCAGCTTCGAATTCGATTCGATTCTTCGAAGCGTGATGGTTATACGACAGTTTCCCATTGCAACAAGTTCTTCTTTAGTTGCAGACAGCCCTTCAACATGTAGACTCCCATAGACTCCAATGTTAAATCCTCCCATAGACCCCAATGTCAAATCCTCCCATAGACTCCAATGCTAAATCATCCCATAGACTCCAATGTTAAATCCTCCCATAGACCCCAATGTCAAATCCTCACATAGACTCCAATGTTAAATCCTCCCATAGACTCCAATGTTAAATCCTCCCATAGACTCCAATGTTAAATCCTCCCATAGACTCTAATGTTAAAGTTTCGAATTCGATTAATCGAAGCTTGACGGTTATATGACAGTTTCCAATTGCAACAAGTTCTTCTTTAGTTGCAGACAGCCCTTCAACATGTAGACTCCCATAGACCCCAATGTCCAATCCTCCCATAGACTCCAATGTTAAATCCTCCCATAGACCCCAATGTTAAATCCTCCCATAGACTCCAATGTTAAATCCTCCCATAGACCCCAATGTCAAATCCTCCCATAGACTCTAATGTTAAATCCTCCCATAGACTCTAATGTTAAATCCTCCCATAAAATCCAATGTTAAATCCTCCCATAGACTCCAATGTTAAATCCTCCCATAGACTCCAATGTTAAAGTTTCGAGGCCGAGGACCTGAAAGACAACGATGACCAGAGGCTGACCATCGTGCTTCGAAGAATCGCAAAGAAGAAGAACAGTCAGTCCTGGCTTTAAAGGCGGGCGGGCATTGGCCTCTCTCCTTGCTCCAGACTGAGGGGGCTTCTGGCATCTGTTGAGCTTCAGGACATCGTTGTCTTTCAGCTCCTCGGCTTCAAAGTGTTTGGTAGAATTTGCAGGTAATAACCATGTATTACTTGACAAGGATCGCGACGTGAACGCTTCTACCTTGATCCCATAGAATAGCTAAGTAACCGAATGCATTACAGTTTCTAGCACCATATTACTACATCAGTAACATGCTTTCCCATCCATCCATTTTCTAAACCGCTTGTCCTGGTGAGGGTTGCGGTGGCAGCAGTCACAAGGAGAGTGGACCAGACATCCCATTCCTCAGCAACAGAATCCAGCTCTTCCTGAACGGGGTTTCCCAGGCGTTCCCAAGCCAGCCGAAGAACAAAATCCCTCCGGCGTGTCCTGGGTCGGCCTCTAGGTTGTCTCCGCCCAGTGGGCCGCGCCTGGAATACCTCCCGAGGGAGCCTTCCGGTGGGGGGCATCCTTACCAGATGCCCGAACCACCTCAACTTGGCTCCTCTCAATACGAATTAGCAGCGACTCTACTCCGAGGTTGTCCCGGATTTCTGTGCTGCTCACTTTGTGAACAGACGCTATCGCATTTACGCAAGTTTAGGAACCTCGGCATAAGACGGAGAAATTAAGAAAATCATGCTTACGTGGCCGTAGTTTCCTCGTTGTGCTCCATACATTGTCGAAATTTAAAGCTGAGGCGTTCATTTTCCAACTGAAAGAAAATGCAAAGACACTTCCCTGAGGTGACAAAGGGTTTCAACGTAAGTCTAATAAAATGTTCATCTGAAGCGTTCACGTCTCGCGATCCCTGTCAGGTAATACTTGGTATTGCCTGCGAATTCTACCAAACACTTCGAGGCCGAGCTGAAAGACAACGATGTCCAGAGGCTGACCATCGTACTTCGAAGAATCATCACAAAGAAGAAGATCTGAAATTAAGCAGTGGAGGGGGGGGATATATGCACTGGTTGGTTGATTTTTGATTTTGAGGGAGTTGATAATATCGCTTGTTTTTCTACAACGTACCAAAGAGTTACTTAAGCTCTGGGGATCAAGGTAGCAGCGTTCACGTCGCGATCCCTGTCAAGTTCTTCTTCTTTGCGATTCTTCGAAGCGCGATGTTAAATTACAGTTTCCCATTTTCTTACACAGCCCCTGGCATTTTCATTGAACTCCACAAGGTCTTTTGAGCTGCAGAGGTTGGGCAGTAGAGCACAGACAAGGCAGTGTTCCATAGTACGGTCTGCTTCTCCACATTCACAGGTGGTTGGGCCGGTCTTGTAGCCCCATCTGACCAAAAGCAGCATCTTTTGATCGTCCCGTTCTAGTTCTCAGGCGGTTGAGTGCCTTCCACTGAATCCATGGTGCATCTGAGCCAGGAGGGAAGTCTTCACTTACACACCTCCTTCACACGACCTAAACTCACAAGCAGAACCTCACTATGAATAATATTGGTCATGAAAGCCTTCGAGTTAAGATTAAAAGCATTGGTGCCCACCTGTATTTCCAAATTGGCTTTCTGCAGGGAAGCGATTCTAGCGTCCGCTGCTTGAGATTTTTTCTTCTCTAATTCCAACTCAGATTCAACGTGACTTTTCCACTTGCTGAAGTTGGCAAAACCCCAGTTGCGATATTGGACCGCCCCGATATCTTTAATCTTTAAATAAAAAAAAAACACATGAAATACGGAGCATGTATTATTCATAATAATAAATAATAATAATTTTACATTTATAACTCTGCGTGGTACATATTCATTCAATGTCGAAGGCGATTCATCGACGAGAGAACGGAGTCAGAGGCGTAGCGAGGAAAGCGCACAGAGGCGGAAGAGGCAGCTAGGCGGTTTGCATTGGAATCTATGGGAGGAATTTAACATTGGAGTCTATGGGAGGAATTTAAACATTGGAGTCTATGGGAGGAATTTAAACATTGGAGTCTATGGGAGGAATTTAACATTGGAGTCTATGGGAGGAATTTAACATTGGAGTCTATGGGAATAATTTAACTTTGGAGTCTATTGGAGGAATTTAACATTGGAGTCTATGAGAAGAATTTAACTTTGGAGTCTATGGGAGATTTAGCTGGCGCCATATTGCCACACACTGCTTCTTATATATTACGATGTTATCGGCCAAATAATTAACGAGTGGTTTTTTTTTACTTGTGGGAGGGAAACCGGAGAACCCGGAGGAAACCCACGCAGAACAGGGGGGGAGAATAACACACAAACTCCACACAGAAAGGCGCCGCCCGAGCCGAGATTCAAACCCGGGACCTTCTTGCTGCTGTGAGGCGCAGATGTTACCACTGCGCCACCCTGCCGAGCCATAGTCCCGTAAATAAATCATAAATTCTGCCCAGGATGATGATAATCTTAATTAATAATAGTTTGGGTGGCATGGTGGCGTGGTGAGTAGCGCTGCCCGCCTCACAGCAAGAAGGTCCCGGGTTCTAATCTCGGCTCGGGTGCCTTTCTGTGCGGAGTTTGTGTGTTCTTCCCCGTGTCCGCGTGGGTTTTCGCTGCCGGGCACTCCGGTTTCCTCCCACAGTCCAAAAACATGCTGCTCGAATTCGATTCGATTCTTCGAAGCGTGACGGTTTTATGACAGGTTCCCATTGCAACAAGTTCTTCTTTAGTTGCAGACAGACCTTCAACATTTAGAGATATGATAGACAGTGCTGGCCTTAAAGGCGGCGGGCATTGGCCTCTCTTCTTGCTCCAGATTGAGGGGCTTCTGGCATCTGTTGAGCTTCTGGACATCGTTGTCTTTCAGCTCCTCGGCTTCGAAGTGTTTGGTAGAATTTGCAGGTAATACCGTCTAGGCTTACATAGCAAGCGGTCGTGTGTTGGCCAATAAGCCTGCAGGACAATGCATTGCGACTGCATTTATGTTTGCATGGTCATGCCACAAGTATATGTGGCTATGTGTACGTTGGAGCCTTTGTCAAAAAGGTGTTCACTTGGTGTTTAAAACATCTCAACACTGGGGGTCATGGTAGAAGCGTTCACGTCGCGATCCCTGTCAGGTAATACTTGGTGTTGCCTGCGAATTCTATCAAACACTTCAAAGCCGAGGAGCTGAAAGACAACGATGTCCAGAAGCTGACCATCGTGCTTCGAAGAATCGCAAAGAAGAAGACATTGGAGTCTATGGGACGCTTTAACATTGGATTCTATGGGACACTTTAATATTGGAGTCTATGGGAGGAGTTAACATTGGAGTCTATGGGACACTTTAACATTGGAGTCTATGGGAGCGATTTAACATTGGAGTCTGTGGGAGGATTTAACATTGGAGTCTATGGGAGCGATTTAACATTGGAGTCTGTGGGAGGATTTAACATTGGAGTATCCCTGTCAGGTAATACTCGGTATTGCCTGCGAATTCTACCAAACACTTCAAAGCCGAGGAACTGAAAGACAACGATGTCCAGAAGCTGACCATCGTGCTTTGAAGAATCGCAAAGAAGAACAATGTGATCTGTGTGTCGTACCGCGATTGTATCAATCACAGGTGATTTCGGCCTTGGCTGATATGGCTGATGGATCATAGCTTGACCTGTGAACAAAAATTAATAATAATTTTAATAATTATACATTTATAACGCGTGGCACATATTCGTTACGAAAGTAGATTATTATTATTCTTCTTCTTTGCGATTCTTCGAAGCAGCACGATGGTCAGCTTCCGGACATCGTTGTCTTTCAGCTCCTTGGCCTCGAAGTGTTTGGTAGAATTCGCAGGCAACACCGAGTATTACCTGACAGGGATCGCGACGTGAACGCTTCTACCTTGACCCCCATTCGTTCACCGAGTACCTTCGAATGAGTACCTTCGACAGTAACCCCATTACACTTTAATTATAAGAAAAGCATTTATAGAGCGCCTTTCACCCGAGGGTCACAAAGCGCTGCACAGGGCTGTGGAGAGAACAACAAATCAACAACAACAGAGAACGGTAATCAGCAACAAATTATTATTATTATATATTTTTTTTAATCCGAACTGTGGAGAGAACATGTGAACAACACGTAGGCTTTCATGACCAATGTTATCCATATTGAAACGTCGGTACCATTTTTTTAGGATAAGTGCTGTGTGTGCTCGCTCGTTCTCTCCAACATATCGACGGGTAGCACTACACACTTACCCACTTTTTCACACGACCTAAACTCATAAACAGAGCTTCAATAATTTGCCACCGCGTTATCCACACAGGACACCCTAAATACCTCGCATCACTACTCCGGCCACTCGCGTCAACACGATCCCGTACTCTGCGCGGCTCATCGCAGCACCTACTCTGCACGCCGCGTTCGTGCACGACCTTCGCGAAACGCCGATTCTCGGTCGCGGCACCCACAACCCGGAACGGCCTGCCACACCTATTGCATCAAACACAGTCCCCTACAGCCTTAAAAAAACTCTTAAAAAGTCACCTTTTCACCGACTCACAACAAACAGACTGAGCAGGGTGTCTCCACGCCTCCGAATCAACGGGTGCAACGCGCCCGGAGAAAATGCGCCACGAGTTACAAAAGTAGATTATTATTATTACCTAAACTCATAAACAGAGCATCACTATGGATAACATTGGTCATGAAAGCCTACGAGTTAATGTAAACAACACTTTGACCTCGACAATGTTCCCTTGACCACCAACGACCCCCAGAAGATATAGATTGACTGACCTTGGAATTGTGTCCGCAGGAGGTGACCTTGCTGACCTTGCTTGTCACGACCCCCGTGGCTGCCTGGCCGAGGTTGAGTCCGACCGTCACTTCCTTAAAGACAAACACGGAGGGAGACAGGGAGGGAGGGTGAGCGACAGGGGGAGACACAGGGACACAGAGACAGGAAGACAGAGAGACAGACACGAGGGGGATACAACCCCAATCCAAATTAAACAATCAACATTGCAGCACATAGACACACGCAACAGCAAAAGAAAAACGGACCAACCCAGCCACAACAACAACGCACCCACAACAACAACAACCTTGGAAGTGTGTCCACAGAGCTTGCTGACCTTGCTGAGCTTGCTCGTCACGACCCCCATGGCTGCCTTGCCGATGTTGAGTCCGACCGTGGACCACCACCTCTCCTTCTCCGAGCTGATCGCGAGCGTGATCCGTCGTCCCACCCTGGAGGAGCCCCGATGAGCCGTCACCTTTGCGCGACTGACTCGGCTGGGGACCACCCCCCTGGACTTTCGTGGGTTCGCTCTGACCAACACCACCGTGCTGCTGCAGCAGCTGACGCTGCCGCTGCATTAGCTGAGCGTGAGTTGACTGCCCGCTGCCATCTGGCGGCTGAGCCTGCCCGGTGTTAACCTGACCTACATTTGTTGACCCCCCTCCACCACCACCACCACCCTGCTGCTCGTGCCCAGAACCACTTTCAATTAGCCCTGGCCGAGCCAATGCGTCGTTACCCGCTATCTCATGGAACGAGTCCAGATTACGTTCGTCTCGCACTGACTGACCGTGGCCTTGGATGGACTGTCTGATCTGTCCACGCGCTTGCCCTGGCTGGTCCCACACGCTGCCCGATGCCCTCTCGCCCAGACCAGGTTGCCAGTGACCTTGTTCTGGCTGCTTTGAATCGATGTTCAGCAGGTTTTCCATGTTTGAAGAGCTGGTTGGTGGTGGTGGTAGGAAATACTTGCTGAACATAACTACACTGAAGTAAGAGAGATAACGTTTTAATCCGTCCCAGTTAGTGTCACACCGCTTTGTGTGGTGTTCCTGTAACGATACATAATGATAATAGCATTTTTAGAGCGCTTTCAACCCGAGGGCCACAAAGCGCCGCACAGGGCGGCGGAAAGAACGACAAACCATAGACAAAGATCCCATAGCGAAGCTCTGTAAACTCATAAACAGAGCTTCACTATGGATAACATTTGGTAATGGGGGTCAAGGTAGAAGCGTTCACGTCGCGATCCCTGTCAGGTAATACTTAGTTGTTGCCTGCGAATTTTACCAAACACTTCGAAGCCGAGGAGCTGAAAGACAACGATGTCCAGAAGCTGACCATCGTGCTTCAAAGAATCGCAAAGAAGACTCACCTAGCCACTCACACACTCAGCCAAAGACAAAGATCCCCCGTATAGCCTTAACAGACTGTAGGGGGCAAGCGACGTTAGCGAGCAGCTATGAAGGTCGACACGGCACACACAGAGGGGGGGTGGGTAACCAGCACTACGCCCGGCCGCCTTTGTCTCCCTAGTGGCGATGTTTACACACAACCGCACTAGGTACTCATTTGAGGCTCAGTCGACCTAGGGGAGGAGGGCCCAGGACCGGTTCAGGAAAATCGTCACTGGGTGTTGGTGGCCGTGAGCGGAATTCGAACTCGGGTCCTAGTCGGGTTCATAGCCCAGAGCGTTAACTCAGTGGTTAGCGCTGACTCACCAATAACGCAGCACAAACACTCCCCGCCAACTCACGTTACCCACAGACTAACTTAACTCCACGAACGCGAGGCTTTAAAAACTAAACAATAATTCCATCGTAAACACCGCGGCCTACTCTTATCCTAGTAGTCAAGCGTTAGGCCTCACCCCCTCACCATTCACTCTTTAAAAAAAATCACGGCCAGCGTTCGCCCCTCGCACGTATATTTACTTGGTATATATATACATTTTAAGGATAAAACATTTACATGCCGAGAGCAACAGAACATAACAGCTCACCTCTCCGTATCTCAGCACCGACTGGCGTGAGCACGGCAAATGACCCAACTGTACTGATGCAAGGGTTAGGCGTGG
>JAZEWU010000054.1:2244259-2266841 GCA_036362915.1 Geotria australis | reverse complement strand
TCAACTTTGGGAAAGCAAACTGGCCTGGCTTCCAAGAAGATCTAGAAAGGCATGTCAATAACATCATTTGACAAAATGGTTTTCATTGGAACTTCATTTGTAACTATTTGCAGTGAACAAGTGGCTCAGTGACTTAAAATATCGTTTCCAACTGTTATTTATTTCGGCCCCCACCTATATTCGATCAAAAGAGAGCCATTGCACAAAACATCACCTGCTGTATATCCATCCTCTTGAGGGAAATGTTACCGCGATTTTAAAATACGATTTGTCTATCAAGACTTTTAAACAAGCTGCTGCATGCTTCCCCTGTGTGCTACAAAATGCATGTGGTGGTGGTGTGAGGATGCAATGGAAGTTTCGGCACCTCTTGCTCGCAATTGCTCGAGGTGGACAATGGCGAGTCGGGAGCAATTTCATCCGAGTTGACGATGCCCATTGTCAAATTGGGTTCCAGCTCACTCAAGCTCTTCTGGGCAACAGGCGACAAGTCCAGCTGCAGCTACACACACACACAACACAATGTGGAGATACGTGATATGCACAGCACACTGAGAAGTGTCCATTTCGTGACACAAGCAAAGACGTAGGGTTCTAAGAAACCTAAGATGCCCCAGTTTCAGACGAAAATATGGATGCATAACACAATACAAAACTAGTAAAGAATCCGTTGCTCTGCAACCGAAACTAAAAGGCAGCTATCGTTTCCAGTTTCAGTATTTTATTCGAGCACTGAATAACAATAGTAATTGTTTGGGTATGGAGGAGCCCAGCCAACGTTCAGCCAGGAAATGAGAGACATAGATTGCTTTAATAATAAGCCAATTAACAGAAAAAGGGCAATAAATCGTACCATTTTATTTGTATTTTTATAACATCTTTATTTGATATAAATGCCTTATAACTACATCTATAGCTTGTGAAAGCTTACAACACCAATTGGCCAACCCACATTGGTTGTCTCAAAAAAATTGTACTTACAGCTACTTTGTGGATGCTCTTTTCAGGTGTACTTGTCTTTCTCGGAGACAACACGTTTGCAAGTGGTGCCTGCACATGGACATTACATAAAATGGCGAAAAAAACCCAATGAATTAATGTTGTTTTGAAAATACAAAAGAAAATCATAAAAAAGCAAGATAAAGAAAAAGACTAAAGCTTGTGAAAGCTTACAACACCAATTGGCCAACCCACATTGGTTGTCTCAAAAAAATTGTACTTACAGCTACTTTGTGGATGCTCTTTTCAGGTGTACTTGTCTTTCTCGGAGACAACACGTTTGCAAGTGGTGCCTGCACATGGACATTACATGAAATGGCGAAAAAAACCCAAAGAATTAATGTTGTTTTGAAAATACCAAAGAAAATCACAAAAAAGCAAGATAAAGAAAAAGACTAAAGATGTGTATGGGTGGAGAGACGGGTACTCAATACCTGCGAGCACTGAGGTGTGACCTCTTCAGTAGGAAAGGCGCATGCTATGGGCTGTACAGATGAGACGTGCTTGGTACTGCAAATGCTGTCGTTGGGCACAGGCGAGTTGGATTTGTTCAGCTCTCCTCGCTCCTTGCTGCATGTTGGCTAGTGATACAGCACAAGTACATTATTAGTCATAACCAAGACAATCACGTAAATTCATCATCCTAGGGCAGGGTTAAACTATATTGTATGGCAAGCCAAAATAAACTTGGCATATGCTGGCCGGTCGTGTAACATCATGGTGTCATGTGTACAGACGTTATGATGTCAAGCCATAACTTCTTTATATAGACTGTTAATCTATACCACTTGTCTCCAGGTCTCACCACACGTGTTGTTTTAAAACTTTCGTCTTCTCTGCCATGGTAATAACATTTTATTTCACGAATTCAAACAATCGATGTTATGTCCTTATGTGAACACAGTTACATATACATTTAAAATCGTAATTAAACTTAAAACGGCTTCTTGCCTGCGTTTCTAAATGGTAAATAATAACTCAACCCTTGCCCAATTCCACTGATGAAGATCCCTTCATGTCGTGGCCATTACGGGCACTGTTCAAGATGGGCATTGGAGCGATACCAAGAGGTTGGCAACTTTATAAGAGGGCGTGTTGACCTTGCTATTACTATAAGATCCAGTGCAATGAAGGAAGGGAGCATCGTGGTATCAACATCATAAACCACGGTGACGGAATCTTAATTCATCGCCTGATCTTTAGTCATCAAGTAGTATGCGTTTCCGTTTTGCCCGCAATTAAACAGGGGACACATGTAGAGTGAAGGAACTATAGATATAATCTATATAGTAGAAAAGAATATAAATGCCCTAAAAAGACAAAATAAATCCCAGAAATGAACAGCAAGATGTGGTCTGAGTGTACACACACCTTTGGTGTGTGCTGAATGGTGACCGTGTCGATTGAATTTATCAGAACAGAAGTTGCAGTCTTTTTCAGAAAGACCCTTGATGACACACTGTGTCTTTTTAAAGCACTCGGGTTGCTCAGTCGGTACACTTTTTTCCCTGCAATACATTTTTGTACAAAGCTACATAAAATTAATAATTCACCAGAACGTGTCCCCTAACAGTTGAGGAATATGTATGCGCCATCTGGTGGCTTAACATAAGATAACACTTCAGGGACTGCACTGGCTGTGATTTTGAGGAACATTAAAACATATATCTTTACAACTGGTGACATTTGAACAAAGAGTTCCTTGGTGTAATGTTTAACGTGATAAAATATTGGACACAAACCAGATTGTGTATACTACATTACATAAATGCTGACATGTTTGAATTCAGCAGTAATATTTAAGGCACATACCTGCGAAAGAAGATGAAATATGGGCAGATGTTTCCTTCAGCACTGTCTTGGTCTGAATCAAAGATTTTTTCTTGTTGCTAAAAAATCAAGCAGCATGTTATCATTACTACACACCCGCTGCAAATAATCTTAAGTGAAGCAAAAATACCAAACGTTTAAAACTACAATGGATTTCCCCGAGTATTACTATATCGTATATAATCGTGATTTTAAAGGTAAATATAGCCAACAAAATTTGTGTTTTCACTGCCAATCAAAATAAGCTCTCCTTTGTCTCCTTATCAAAGAGCAATTATGAAAATGAAATAAGGCCGATTATTTAAATAAAAGCAATATCACATTTCTCAAAACCAAACGGAGAACAAGTAAAGGATAAAATACGAAGTTTTTACCCAATGGCAAAAAGCGTCCAATAGCGGAGAACAAGTAATTTATGACGTATTTACATGAGTCTTTTCAGTTATAGTGCACATGTTGGTGGTTGGATGAGATCTCCTTACCTTAACAGACTTGTCTTTCGAACAGCAGTTGAGCATTTTTTCCTGCTCGCCTTGTAATCTGAGAAAATGCACGAGTTTTAAAAGTTTTCATACATCTACAGCATTTTACAAAAGCAATCATAAGGGGTGCATCAATTCTAAATATCGAAACATTTACAAAAGTGATACCAGGCTCAAATACCCAGAGATGGTGCAACTCTCGTCTGTTTACTGCCTTAAGCAAGTGGTAGAAATTCTACTTTCCTATGGCGAGAGATATCAATAGACCCCCTGTGGGCTTTTCCACAAAATGGTACTCGTTTTATTCATCCTGGACGGGTGATGGGTGAAGTCAAGTCAACTCCCAACCATCAATTGAACGCACCTTCCGAATGAGAGCCGCTCAGTTCAACACCACGCCACCCAACATATGCCAAGTAAATACTGTATTTTGCACAACCAATAACCACGAGTTTGGCGCTTCTTATTTATGTTTATTTATGAACATGCTACACGGTCCTCACCATCATAAATTTACTTTATTATTGATATACCCTAAAAGCTTTTTACAAGACACATTATCCCACAATACAATTTGTAGCTTGGTTTTCAATTGTAATGTTGTGTATGGTTATTAAGAGGCATATCCCAACTGTGAAAATGATTTCATGTTAGGAGGTAAATCTATTCTCAAATGTCAGACAAGTGTTCCTCATGAGTCAGAATGACCTATGGAAGGCACAGTGCTTTTGCTGCAAGTGGCCGTTATTCATTACACATTAGGACACACACTTTCCTACATGATCTGCTATGAGATTGTTGCTGGAATGTTACGTAATGAAATAAACTGTAAATCAAAATGTAATTATATTCTTGGTGTGAAGTCACTGCTGATCAGACTGCAACCACAAACTCCCAAATTTGAGAACCCACAACTGGTTAAAAATCACAGATGGCTTAAACCAAGACCCTACCACAGTGCCACCAGTTCAGAGCTCTGACCTTGGACCTACCCAATCGCTTCAGTATACACCTTAGATGTTTTAAATGCCACGATGTTGGGTTTTTGTATTTAGCAACAAACACCTTTAAACATAAACAGGTATAGAGATTTGCCACCAACCGTAGATTTCAGAAATATCCTCAGGTAGACCTAAGTTGATGGCGCTTGGTGCACAGCTGACGTTGATCATTGTAGACTGGGCAACGTTAAAGTCTGCTTCAGGTTTGTCGAAGACCTCTGTCTCCACAAAGCCCTCTATATCAATGTCATCTGTTACAAAGGCAAATCACATTTGTAACATTACTCATTTTCACATTGTCAAGTTATCGTACATCGCGAGTTAAACTTTGGAATGACATTATCTGTGTATTTATATGACGGTGGATTTACCTGGATTAGCAGTAAATCTCACAATTTTGTGCCAGATTACCACCCCCACCCACGAATAAATAAAACAACGACATTTTATGAACCCACTGCACGGAGCTGTGTACTAGTCACAGATTATAGCAAAAGCACACACATGCCCTATAGGCTTAGCACAAGCACCACATTTATACAGGTTATTGCAAATAAAAAAAGTGCACAAAGCATAGTCGCTGAGACACGTCAAGCCAAATAAATGCAACGTAAAAGTCACAATAGTGTGATCACGAATAGTGCCCACGAACTTGACAATAATCTCACGCGTAGCATCTGCATTCCGCATATTTTCTGTGGCACTGGAGTCCAAGCCTGAGGTGCTGTCCTTTTGCAGCGTGTCGATCGTGGCCAAGGAGGAGCTGGTGGTCATCGTGTTGCTTTGCAGCTGGTTCAAGAAGATGGAGACGCCAGATGGCAGCGTCATACACGAGCTCAGGTACGTTTCCTCTGTGGGTTAAATACCAAAGTACATGGGTACCTTCTTGCCAGTATACAGATGATGTAAAAAAAAGATAGAAGGTTTCACGGTTTATGGCAATGGGACAAGTGTTAAGATCTTAACACCGATTGGACACATTTCGCAAAGTGTCCAGTTTGCAAGAACCCTCACGTTTTTGCCACAAGCATGTGTGGCGTCTTGCAATCTGGACACTTTGTGAAACGTGTCCATTTGGTGTTTGTATCTTTTTTTTACATAACCACAAAATCCATCATGCCACACAGCAGGAGCAGACGTGTTGGTGTCCTGCTAAAAGCAGAGTTCCCAGTGTTAAATCATTGGATTACACGAAATTTGCCTACCACTTTGTCATGGATAACTAAAGTTCTATACTGATTATATGTAACTACTGGCTACTGACTGTACCGAGTCTACTGTTTGTGTGCTCTTATGAATTTAAAGGTTCCCTTCATCAGCATGTCACCTCATTAGCATACTTAATATCCCATATTTTTATCAGCCCACATTTTCATTATTTTAAAGGACTATCTAAATATGCCTCTTATAGGTCTTATTTAAACAATCAAAACATAAATGAGCTCAAATCTGCAAGGGATTAAAAATGTTGTAATACACAAGCCAAGCTTGTTATGCATTATCCTTAAACGTAACGTTTGGAATATTGAAGGCCTGTAGACTTCATTAGTCAGAGCGATAGCCTGAGACATAACCTCTGTGACTACAGTGAGACGGTGATCAGTCACATCAGAGGCTCAAACGCCCAAATTGCACAAGACGGCTAATAAATCCAGAACATGTGAAAAACTGTTGGGGGGGGGGGTGCAGCTAAGAGGCGAGAGTGGTGCCAACGGACAATCATTTGGTGTATATAAATAGGCGGTAAGGGAATGAGGGCATTGGGCAGCTAAATCTGTTCTTAAAGCTGATCAAGGTTGATGCATGATCTTACTTTAGTCAGTACATTTCCCAAAGCACTTTATTTCATATACAACTGTTTTTTTTGTTGCATGGTTTGAGGTGATTTTATTTATGTTGTATGGGTGACTCATGGATGATAAGGATAAATCATTTTCTCACCACTATCCACAGTCTCCACTGTGCTGTCTGAATCCTTTAGAAAAACAAAACATACATTATGCATAGAGCCTTCGTTTTAACTCTTAATGTAAACCAACGTGTGATAATTCATGAGCAAAGAGACAAAATGCATACCATATTCTTTCCAAAGTTAAACACAATCGGGCAGTAACATGACAGCAATTACCTAAGCAGAGTTACGTATTATGCATATACCTCAGGGAATTATTGAGAACATTGCATTGAAGAAGCATTAAAATGTAATTTCACTCACACACAGCAAAACCACGGTGCAGCCCATTGTTAGTACAGTAGTTTTGTTCATCGGTAAATCTCCACAGAACGTGGAAAATGTTGCGCTTAAAAACAAATAAAAATGTTCACAATATAGACGTTTGAACCACATTTCATGCATCTGCAGTGTTACCACAGTTCCATCCATCCATTTTCTAAACCGCTTGTCCTGGTGAGGGTGATCAGTCAAATACTACAGTTGGTATTTTGGAAATAAAATAGTGAACAATTCTGTCATTTCAAGAGGTCCATCCCAGTTTTGGGGCAGAAAACAAAAACCAATATGACGGCTGCAACATGTTATATCAGACCCACTATTGTAAGTTGCATTGATGTGAAAAACAAGATTCCAGAGTGAAGGCTCTCATGAGGGAATTACAAGCGTAGTTTTTTTACAAGAGGTTGGCCAAGACAAAACGTACAGTAGTCTTCATTTTGCTTCCTTGCAGTGAAGACCAACTCCTGTGGAGGGAGAGAGGCGTTGTATTAGAATAAAACATTAACACGCTTAAAAGCTGCTAAAGATGTGTTGAAATCACTGCAGGTGCCCGTTGTAAGTGTACCTATTATTTATCCATTGCAATTTTCATCATCAAATTCCTACTTCCATTGGGCTGCCAGAGGCCCTAATCTACTTTCATTGGCTTTCATTCAATATTTTTTTCCTTTCAAGACAGGTGATATTTTATCACATTGGATCTTAACGGGATCTTCTAAAGATTAAATTATATCACCTTTCTTTTTTTAACGTCACACTGGGAAACTGCCAGCTTGGTATTCTGGACTCAAAATCTGCCAAGGGAAAGTACACCATTTCTTAAATATGTATAAAGCCACAGGTTTTTTATGGTTTCCACAAATTATGTTTGCCAACACCCAGACTGACCTCAATGATCACTGAAAAATGTAATGCATTATTCATTATAGAGCTCATTTCACCAAGCATTATATTGTCATTTACGTTTTAAAGGCGTATTATGAAATAGTCCATGTAAAATGCACTTAAACCACGTTTCATGAAATGCATGTGTCACCTTGTAGATGTGCTTATATTTGGAGCAGGCTTAAATGTCTCTAGGGTTTGGTCCTCATTAATTGGTACGAGGCTCATCCTGTGTTTCGTCTCAAACACTGCACCACGAGACAAAAGGGAATTGTTCATTAACTTTCCTAAATCATTCATTTGAGCAGTAATGAAAGAAAGCAGCATTCATATACAGTATGTAATTATATATCTCAGTAGGTGGAGCAACACGCTGCCATTTATTTGACTGCACAATTAATATCCTGGCTGACGTTCATTCAGCTCCCAACATCTTCTCGGCATCCCTCTGGACTCATAAAAAGTAGCGAGTTCCACTGATAAGAATGAGGCTCTACATTACATTGTGTTAGGAATTGTAACAACAGCCGCCATTTGGAGAAACAGGTAGCATCTTAGAAGACGATGCTAGGTCCCTGTAGGTGCCACCAGCATCGTGTCATGAGATAAAGTATCCCTTCTGATTTCAGCGCGACCCCATTCGTGGGGAGCGGTGGTTCAGTGGTTAGTTAGTGCGCTGAGCTACAAACCTGGCGACACAAGTTCGATTCCCGCTCATGGCCAACACCAGCGACG
This sequence comes from Geotria australis, assembly GCA_036362915.1. Taxonomy (NCBI): domain Eukaryota; kingdom Metazoa; phylum Chordata; class Hyperoartia; order Petromyzontiformes; family Geotriidae; genus Geotria; species Geotria australis. The sequence continues at coordinate 2,258,676 of JAZEWU010000054.1, read as the reverse complement.
TTTTTCTGAACCGCCCCTGGGCCTCCCCTAGGTCGAGTCAGCCTCAAATGAGTACCTAGTGCAGTGTGGAAACATTACCACTATGGAGACAAAGGCGGTCAGGCATGGTGCTGGCAAACCACCCCCTCATGCACCATGCTGGCCTTCATAGCTGCTCGCCAACGCCACTTGGCTCTATAGTATGTTAAGACTATACGGGGTACCTTTATATTTGTGTTAGAGAATGAACCACTGGGACGACAATCATAATAAAGCTACCACAGCAGAGGGCAGCATTTTCCCACTAACTCGCGTGTAATTCCCCGTGCATGCCAAACGGATACATGTATCTTCATTCTTAGTCTTGGAAATCAACCCGATATTATGTTTGCATCAATTAATATATGAATTGTCAAATGCATAATTTTAACACTGTAATAATATCAATTGCTATTGAATAACGTGCATCTCCCTTCCCTGCCATTCCCACTCGTGCTTGGCATGTGAAATTAAATTTTAATAATCCATTGCTTGCAATATATATTACACACAAGTATTATTCGCTTCAAAGACTTGAAGACAGCATGATGCATCCAAGTATAAGGTTGTGTTTTAATCTGAGAGCTACGTCACATTTCTGTTGTTACTAAGAGAGGGTATTAAAGAGAGTAAGTATCTCACGGTCTGTCCTTCCAGTGTCACGCAGAGGAGAGGTGTTGAACATTGGTTCGAAGTTGTACGGCATAGGGGGTCGGATTTTTCTCCTCCCATATGTCTGGTCTGGTCTCACTGGGTTCATCTTGAATAAATGCAGGAATACTGTAAAAAACACGCACAGTATGAAAAGGAACTTTGCCAAACAAGTACACTTTACCAACTAGAGAACCGTTTGTGGATTCTCTTTAAGCAGTGTAGCCCAATGCTTTTATTCAACCCATAATAAGAATAATCGCATTTTATATAGCGCCTTTCACTGAGTGTTAAAATACTTAACCATGCTCACAAATTAAGCTTATTTCGTTAAGAAACTCTTATGGATGAATCCCAAGTATTCTATATACAGGTGCTGTTGTCCACACTGCGGACTGTCGTGTTCATTTGACTATAATTCAGTACGGTTCGGTGATGTGCAGCATAGCTTCTTTGTTGTATAATGTGTACATATCCTATTGTTTTATGGCAATAATCTTTGTATCTAAACACACAATCACCCCTCATGTCCTGTCTATAATGTTGTATAAAAAGGTAATACGTTGATTTAACGCGGTGATGAGTGAGCGCGTGTTGAAGCAACAATACATTGCAATGAATGATACAGAGTGTAATTCAATGTTACTACTTAATATATAGCAATTCCGACATGTATTTTAACCCGTCCTGTCTTAACGCCCGGGTATGAACGTGTTAGTTCGCCTTTCCTTACCTTTAAAATCATGAAAACATGTTGGCCGACAACGTGACTCCCTACCACTGTAAATTCTCAGTATTGACTGTACAGTAGCTGCTATTTAAAGATACGGTAGGGGGCGACAAACGTAGACGTCTTCATCACTCCCACACACCTAGCCATTGTGATTTCTCCTGCCACTAATCGAATGATCAAATGCTAATTACCTGGTGATAGCGTAAATTAGATTATACGGCACACCCAAGCAACGAAGTGCATGTTTTATTTAATTCACCTATTTTCCCTCAGCCCTTGTTACAGCTCATTATTGGTTAAAAAAAAAAATCCCCTCGCGCCTGTTCACACAAAGCACGTGCGTTCAATCAATAGCGAAATTAAATTAAATCAATCAAATTATCCGCAGCTTCAAGTTACACCATTTCTGACGGGGTATTTTGGTCTCTTGCCGTCGTATTGTGAAAGTTCGCTGCCGCTTTGTGGAATTACACGGTGTCGTTCAACATCTTGATAATTTGAACGAGACCGGGTCGGTGGCAGTTTCCTCAGCATCCCGACAATATGTGTAATCTTTGCGATTACAATAAACACAACAACAAAAACAACAGCGCGTGCAGTTATTAATTAGTTAAAATAAATAGCGAGCTTACCCGCTAGGACAGACAACAAACACTTGGCACCAAGTCATTGGCGCGCGCGTTCGCCGCCTTTGCCGCCAAAAACTAGCATGCCGCCGCCATAAGGACGTGTGTAATATTTTTTTACCGCCAAAAACACGGTCTGGCCACGTTCTGTGGTAACTATAGAATTCTAATAGCAGTGAAATTCATGCGTGAGCAGGTCCTAAGTTGGCCGATTACACACTGCCGCTCTTAAGATTGGCAGTTTCACGATCTTTCGGTATATTCGAAGCAGCCTTAATCATAACATTTTTGTTCCTTTGGTTTTTATTGGTTGTTTTTTATGTCATTGTTGACATGCCGTTCTCTTCGCGACCCTTGTGCAGCGCTTTGCGACCCTCGGGTGAAAGGCGCAATATAAAATGACATTATTAGTACAACTCCTTATATGCGCAGGCCACGCCTCTTACTTCCGTGAAATTCCGACCGCAATTATAATTATATCGGAGAACCCGGAGGAAACCCACGCAGAACAGGGGGAGAGAACCACACAAACTCCACACAGAAAGTCGCCCAAGGCGGTAATCGAACCGCCCCGGGCAAGACTTTCTTTCTGTGAGGCGCAGATGTTACCACTGCGCCACCGTATTGCATTTTAATCCACCACGGCCAGTGACCACGAAACAACCTCCTTATTTTCCCAATCAAAAGCAATCAAATCTTGCGGGTGTAGCCCATAAGTGGCACATCTGGCTCTAAGGAGCATCCAATTATGAACACCCTATATGTTAATTCACTATTTCGTGCTTGGCTAACTTACCCAGCACAGTTAATTGGGTGGGCAAATCCATCAGATTTAGTGGGCAGCTCCGGCCAGTGGGAGGCAATGTTGCACCATGAGACACATGCAACCCCTTGCACTTGTTAAACTCTGATTCCATTCAGAGGCCACAATTCTAGAAGTTGCGGTGCTCACACAACAGCTATTACCAGCACAACTAATAATTGCAGCAGTATATATATATTCGCATGGACTGTGTGTGCTCGTTAATGGAGGTATGATGTGTACTGTTGCAGAATTTGTTGGGTATATTATGCAAATTTGCTATTTCATGCAAGCCAATAAATATCTTTACAGGTTGGCCCAGATGTCTTGTGATCCTACACCAATTTGTATACAAACATATTGCGTTTTAGAGGATTAAATTGGCGTCACAAGACATACGGACCACCCTGTACACATTAATGAACCTCAGATAGCACATTTAAAGTTAAGCCTCACGTTGCTCTTATATTACTCTCTCAATTACATCACAACCAGTTGTCTGACGTAATTCATTACAGTACAGTACTGCATATACTGCAATGGGACCTTCAAAAAAACTTTTAAAAAGTCACCTCTTCACCGACTCACAACAAACCGACTGAGCAGGGCTCCGCGCCTCCGAATCAACGGGTGTAGCGCGCAATGTACATGAATAACCTACGCGTGCCTTGTGACGGCAAAAGCTCGTTTTGATTTAATATTCGTTGGTCAACGGTCAAGTAATAGGTCAAAGTGCCTCCCTGCTCAAATGAGCATGGACTGGTGCTCATCAACATTTGCAGCCCTAAGTCAGTGGAAATTCAACCGTCCCATGGTAGGGGTAGTCTTTCCATCATAACACAACCACTGTCAACTTTACAGAGGTAGGTTTTCACGGGTCAATATATGAGAATTGCTGTCCATAGTCTTTCGGGACAGGTTCGAGTTTCACAGTAGCGTACTTATTTTGTTAACCCCAAATGGTTGACAAATCCTGGTCAATTCCTGACCAGGATTTGAACTACCTCACAGTCCGAGTAGAGTGCTCTATCGAGTTATATAGCGATGCATTCATTTATAAATATAAAACTTGATACAGTTAATTATTTTTTGTTAAAAGAGAAGGTCAAACTGTACAAACAAGACACAGCAAATGGGAAACTGTGCAAACAAGATGGTAATAGTTAGACTAATCAAATAATGACCAGGGTGGTTGTTGGAGAATCAATATAGGTTCGAATCCCGGCTCGGGTGCCTTTCTGTGTGGAGTTTGCATGTTCTTCAAAGACATGCTGCTGTATAGGTTAATTTGCCTGCGGACTAAATTTCGCGATGGACTGGAGTCCCAGCCCGGGTATAGCCCTGCCTTGCGACCTGTGTCTGCCGGGATAGGCTCTGGCTCACCGCGACCCTGTACAGGATTAAGCGGTTTCTGAAAATGGATGGATGCATGATATTGATATCGTGAGCATAAGTGGGAACTTCAATTAAAATGTACTCTCTTGTAGATTTGAAATTTGGAAATGTCACAGGGTATTAAACATCCCCATTGTAACAGATGGTCTGCTTTGATAATTCACCACAAATAACGAGCCAGCTATCAAACCACTAACCACAAGCAACCTGGCACAGTGGTGTGTACATTTCCCATTAAGCTATGAAGCCACATTGCTGCTTAAATATTCACCACATATAAAAAACTTAAATATGCTTGTTTTTGTTTCCCAGTGTTTTTATTTTACCCGTGCGAGGTGGGGATGTTAGGTCAGGCACGATTTTGGACTGGGGTAATTTGTGGTGTATTGGAACATTCAGACCAAGAGTGTTTTCCATTAGGCAGAAGATGTCGATATACTGCTGCATTGCCCACAAGAGGCATGCATTCACCCTCCATGATAAACTACCACATTGCTGTGGGTTCATTTTGTTGGGTCATGTGGGCACCATAGAGACTTAACTCTGTGCTGAAGCCAGACGCGTTCTTACTGTAATGGAACCAAGCGTATATTATTATCACCACCACCACCACCAGCAATGGTAAATCCACGACTGGATGAAGGACTAACCATCTACACATACCTTTCTAGATTTCGCAACGTAACAGTCCAGCTAGCACCTGCAAATGAATGGGTTTCATTGCTCCATCTCCTCAGTAGACGTTCTTAGAGCCACGTTCCATTCTCATAGCCGCGTTCCATGGCTGTCAGTTCATCATTCTTAATCACTGTCCATTAACCCTTCTACCACACGTACATTTGTCTTTAAATTGCAGGTCGATTTCGTAAATATTGACATTTTTTGCCATAATATAGTTCTACTTTATAATATCGTTCATTAAAGCAAAATAAAAATCGTGGCCTATTATATGATGCTGACGAAAATACTACCTTTTTTGCACATGTTAAGAATTGGTCAAGGTAGAAGCGTTCACGTCGCGATCCCTGTCAGGTAATACTTGGTGTTGCCTGCGGATTCTACCAAACACTTCGAAGCCGAGCTGAAAGACAACGATGTCCAAAAGCTGACCATCGTGCTTCGAAGAATCGCAAAGAAGAAGAAGCTCCAGAATCTGGCTTTATGTGCCAGACTTTGAACACATTTCATCCTCAGCACAGTTTTCTCAACTGTGATTATTATAATGCCAGGGCGTTGTGAATATACCCTGTAATTTGTGAAATTTCGTGGAAACATACAATTATACATTGTTATAAACAAATTAGCAAAATATCCCATGTTAGCATTTATCTGTAAATTCAATTACTATTTGTCAACTGTAATCGACTACACTTCCTACATACTACGATTGCACAATACACGTTTATTTTAACTGCTATGTACTGCTTTAATTATCAAATTGTGTGAATATAGCAGCAATGTTTTCTGTCGATAGAAGTGTTCTATTAAAAATAAAATAGCTATGTTCAGAAAGAAAATGTAATAATGTACTGTAATATACACCTATGTTCTTTTTTTACAAAGATTAGCAGGTTTGGATTATTTGCTTTGCAATTATACTTGGAAACACCACATTTGTAATCATCTGATGTACATACAATGTTTATTAGAACTTTATATACCCCATCCGTACGCAGTTGATAAATAGATTTCCACGTAGGTAGTGTCTTCAAAATGTTTCCAGAAAGAAGCAGCTTTAACATTGCAAAGATCATTATAATCAGTCATAGGTCATCAATTTAAAAATTCTGCCTCACTGTCCTTCATATATGTCTCGAAATGAAATCAACTTCAAAGTGCACCATTACTGACTTAGCTCCTTTGAAAAACATATGCAGTGAAAATGTATTTTCCAGATTCATTCTTGGCCCAAAACAGACGTACACTCAACACAATGATGGATACATTGTTACATTTATGCCGATTAGAGTGTCTCGGTAACCTTCAAAATCACTTGACCTCTACCGATAAATGCACATCATTCAATTCGTGCCTTTGCGGAGTTGGGCCAACGGGATTGGCGAGTATGAACCTTTACAAATCTGCCGAATGCAGTCAAAAAATCAGACTGCTGTGCTGTGCCCGCTGCGTGTGGAATAAACGTTGGTGCAAGCAAGAGGAGAGGTAAAGCAAGGAATGGCTGCTAATTTAAATGTGTGTGCACACACATCCCTGTGTATCGCTAAACAGATGCCGGGAAAGGTTGGCCATCAGGCATCGTAAATAACAGATGCACTCCTTGAATTGTTGGTGTAACAAGGCGGGCATATTCTGCAATCACCTTATTATTGTTGTTTGATTTATTACAATACAGCACGGTTTATTTTACGTTGCAATTCTATCCCAACGTCTCCAGCCTGTCACGAAGATGGAAGGCTAGACACAGGTCTAGAGCCCGTAATCTTGCTTCTCGCTGTGTTCGCATTGCACAAGATGTATTCATCTTCACTGATTTGCTTTTATCAACGAAGCCGATTGAACAAATAAAAAAATTGTCATCGAATTTCCCTATTCTCTTTGTAGTCAATTCCACCGGCCTCTTTAGTAATTGGGATACGTCATTACCCCCTCGTGTCTGTCTCTCTGTATTCCTCTCTCTGTGGCCCTGTATCTCCCCCTGTCGCTCACCCTCCCTCCCTCCCTGTCTCCCTCCGTGTTTGTCGTTAAGGAACCGACGGCCATCTTAGGGGACGCTGGCAGATTTTTGCCGCTCTTAAGATTGCCAGTTTTACGACCTTACAATATATTTGAAGCAGCCTTAATCATTTATTTTATGTTGCTTTGGTTTGTACTGGATGTTTTTTATTTTGTTGTTGACATGCCGTTGTCTTTGCGGCCCTTTTGCAGCGCCTTGTGACCCTCGGGTGAAAGGCGCTATATAAATTGATATTATTACTATTATTACCCCTACATCCCCGAAGTCAGAAAACCCCCTACAAGCCATGCCTAGTATTGCGACGCTAGATAGATGTATATTATTACAGCAGAAAATACCCAGTGAGCTTGCAAGCTCTTTGCGGGATTCCTGCAACACAACAACCACGCGAATTGACAAAAGTAAATACAATCTAAACAAATCATAACTTAACACAACGAACCACAAAAACATAAATAAACATTTACACACAGCATTGCACAAGACATGTGACCAAATAAATTAAATGATATCACTAGGCCCCACCCATCACCTCCTTTCAATTAAGACACAGATCCCCCGTATAGCCTTAGCAGACTGTAAGGTCAAGTGCCGTTAGCGAGCACCGATGAAGGCCAGCACGGCACACGAGGGGGTGGGTGGCCAGCACCACGCCGGGCCGCCTCTGTCACTCGTTTAAACAAATACTTTTCCCCATCTATTTTTGCGTCATCAGATCACTTTAACGGCAGGTTACTCAGTTATCATATTCATTGCTCATATTAATAATAATGGCATTTGATAGAGCGCCTTTCACCCGAGGGTCACAAAGCGCTGCAGAAAGGACAGAAAAACAACTAATAAAAAACAAAGCAACAAAAACTAAATGATTAAGGCTGCTTCGAATACACTGAAAGGTCGTGAAACTGGCAATCTTAAGAGCGGCAAAAATCTGCCAGCGTCCCCTAAGATGGTTACCCCGAGTTCTGAGACGGGCGCCTGGTTGTGGACAGGGCCAGGTTAAGGCTAGGGTAAACGCAGGGAAGTAATTCCCGAGAAAGTGTTAGTCTTATAGAGTTCCCAAGGCGTAGTTGGTCTCAGCTGGATGTTCGGCAGAAGGTCACCCTTGAGGAGTCACCAATATCCCCCTGGAGGGTCTAGCTGCTGCAGGTGCTGCTACGATGCACAATATGGTCTCCGTTCTCACTACCAGAGTAACGGATTCATATCTATCGTGATATTCTTTTTCTCCCGGATCGCTGCTAGGCACTTATGTCACGTGATTTAATGTCAGGGGCATCTGTGTGTTCTTATTAAAGGCCGTTAATCTTAAGGGCAAGTATGCTAAGCGAAGTACTGTCTTTAAGGACATCTGATCACCCTATGTGCTACTGACACACGTTTTGGACATCACTGCACACACCAAAGACAAAGATCCCCCGTATAGCCTTAACGGACTGTAGGGTCAAAGGCTGGTGGCGAGCACCTATGAAGGTCGACACGGCACACGAGGAGGTGGGTGACCAGGGGAGACCCAAGACCGGTTCACAAAATCGTCACTGGTGTTGGCTGTGAGCGGGATTCGAACTCAGGTCGCCAGGTTTGTAGCCCAGCGTGCTAACCACTGAGCTATCGCTCCCCATGCTGCACAGACCACCACCCGACACGCACCCTTGCAGTATAATCAAGACAAAACAAGGCGCGATGGAAATGGAGTGCCAACACAATTTTGGGAACAGCTTTCTGGACTGTTCTGGCTGACATTAACCATTTAATCTAGTACTTTTTGTTAGTAGGAGTTGGGCGAGATGGTTGCTTGTGCAGTGGCCTGATCTGACATTATATGTGTTTTTTTCTAAGCGGCGATGGTTGCAATTTTCACCACAGTATTAGAAATACAGGTCCTGTTTTATTCACTTTAGGATTTCAATTATGATCTGTCTGTAACCCCCCCCCCCAAAAAAATTAATGGGTTCATCACGAAATTAATGGGTTCGTGGATGGAACCGTGACTACATTGTTCCAATTCATCGGCCACTATGAAGAAGTGAATTGTTAAAGACGTACGCTTACGTCCCACATTCTATTGTCCCCTGAGATATGATGGCCCAAGTTGACCTTGGACTGGGAGTTGAACTCGCAGATCGCAATTGTCAGCCGAGTGCTGTTGCCACAGACAATTTGCCGTAATTGCGACATTGAGTAGATAAGTGTTTTAGCCGCAATAAAAATAATAAGTAACTTACAGCTCGTTGTCAATCGACTGCTGGTTTAAGCCTTCCCTATGCTGTGCTGGTCATCGAGGCTGGCTGACCATACTTTAACCACGATGGTCAGTGCGGGTTGATGAAATGGTGGTTGGCGGCCTTCCCCCGGACTGCTTGAGATATCACTTACCCTTCCGACCGATGTTATCCGTGACTGAGAATCGAAAGCAGGTCACACCCGAATCATCGCGCGGCACGCTAACCGCGACACGAGCTGCTGGTTGCAATGTGTTGTCGTAACGGCAAAAATTTGTAAGAATGACAATTTGTAATATTTTTCCCCCGTTATTATCAAGGTCGGGCATTCATGCTCATTCTGCGTGAGCGATACATTTTCCCAGGAAGAAAAAAAAACACGCCCACTATAAAATAACCAGGGCCTCCGCCTGCTTGCGAGCAAATAAGCAAAGTGCATTCAGATTATTGGAGCCACTGCAGTAAGAAAGAAATTCAATAAATAGCTGTTTTGTGGTGGGCCGTGTTCTCATGACCGAAATACAATCTCCCCAATGCAAAATGATGAGCTTGGTGATGCCCTGTCATTCCTTGTTATTCCATTGATTTTTATTGTCATATGCTTATGGCCATCTGTTTTTTTGCCTGCAAATGGCGTTTAGGGATTAATGCTGTGCATCTATGCGCCACACACAGGCTCCCACATTCAAGGTAAATGCCATTGCCTGCCATTTCAGTTTATTTTACATTTTAGTGTTGTTTTTTTCCACCCGCCCTTCCCACGTGTGTGTATTTATACTTTATATTCTTAGAGATTAAGGCAGCGGTCCAATTAAGGGCCCTTTAAAGATTTTAGCGCCATTTTACATCTTAGTATGCGGAGTTAATTGCAATGTAAAGCTGTTTATGACCTATCATTATGCGGCTAGCTGTAATAATAATAATGACAGCATTGCTACGGGCAAACATCATTTACGAGAGTACACACACCAACTGTTTGCAAATACAACTCGCGAATTTCACTTTTTTTTTTCAAAGCGCAAAACTCATTATGTAACGTTGTGGAGCTTTATGGTCAAGTAAGTAAACGAAGAGATGCGTGCGGAATTCATTTGAGACACTTAAAGAGAGGCCGGCACGGTGGCGTAGCGGTGAGTAGCGCTGACGCCTCACAGCAAGAAGCTCCAGGGTTCGAATCTCGGCTCGGGTGCCTTTCTGTGTGGAGTTTACATGTTCTCCCCGTGTCCGCGTGGGTTTTCGCCGCGCACTCTGGTTTCCTTCCACGGTCCAAAGACATGCTGCTGCACACGTTAATTCGCCTGCGGACTAAATTGCCCAACAGTGCCCCGTGATGGACTGGCGTCCTAACCTGGATATAGCCCTGCCTTGCGCCATCCAGGGTGGCGCAGTGGTAACGTCTGCGCCTCACAGCAAGAAGATCCCGGGTTCGAATCTCGGCTCGGGCGCCTTTCTGTGTGGAGTTTGTGTGTTCTCCCCCAGTTCTGCGTAGGTTTCCTCTGGGTTCTCCGGTTTTCTCCCACAAGTAAAAAAAAAACACTCATTAATTATTTGGCCGATAACATCATAATATATAGGAAGCAGTGTGTGGCAATATGGCGCAGGCAAACCGCCTAGCTGCCTCCCTCCACCTCTCTGTGCTTTCCTCGTGCCTCTGAGTCATTCTCTCGTCGATGAATACCTTCGACATTGAATGAATATGTGCGCGTTATAAATGTAAAATTAGTATTATTATTATAATGGATGGATGGGCACTTAAAGAGAAAGGCTTTGAGAGTCCAGACGCAGATTTAACAAGATAATTCCATCTCGAGAAAAGTACACGAATTACTTGGCGATATGTGCCACGTTGGCAGTGACGCACAAGCACGAGGAACAAAAATAACTCAACACATGCGCAATAATGCCGTGGCCCTAAACGAATGAACATAGGCAGTGGGCATTCTTCATATCACAGGAATAGACAGGCCAGAGAGATAGATAGAGGGGATGATGAATCGAGTGGATAATAATTATGAGAAGGGGCCTTGGGTATGACATGTTTTCTCCAAGTGCTCTCTAGAGATGCCTCTCGTGGAGCTCCTTCCACCAGCAGGGGTGCGAGCCGAGGAGTTGGAGGGCCTTCACCTTTAGCTGATCATTCGCGCAAATTAATGAGCTTTGCCTGTATTTTAACGACGATTCTGCGTTTGATCGTGATAAACATTCAGAATAATGTGGTCTCGTTCCAGTAACTTGCCAGGGATGAATTAAGAGCAGTATTGTCCATGGAAAGTAATTTAAGAGAAACACTATGCAGCTAAACAGCCCTCTCAGATCTCTTGAACTTAATTACTTTAACAGGTTTAAGTCCCAGAAGTGCTTAAATCAAATGCCAAATATGGATTGCTCATCGTTAAACGTGCCCTGTTGAAGATAGCAGTCCTTGTACTGTACGAGTGGAGAAGTTTTATCCTCAGTTTGGCAAAAACCTATTCCTGTGTAACTGTTTTTTTATGAGCAAATGAATCATTCAAAAGGTCTCGGTTTAATTAGAAAGACATGTATGCACTAACACATTTGACCTATCCTTTGACTCCGCATAAATCTGGAAATTTTTGTCTAACACTTTAATGAGTACTTTGCTAAGAGGAGATGATGTACTAGCGGTGCCTTTTATCTCTACGGCAGCCACTTTATTGCGATACCCTTTTCAGGCTGATATAATTGTTGCTGATTCAGTGGGGCCATTATGAAATAAATAATTTTAATTGCAATAAAAGCTTCACGGACTATTGGGAACTTTTTAGGGAGGGGCCTGCTTTTTTTATTGTTAAGGCCGGCTTCTTGCATAATTTCTTAAGCGGGAGGCCACGGGAGTGTTTGGTAAGAGGGAAAACACGCACCATTCTCTGCCGGTTAGTCATTAATAATAATACTTTGAATAATGTAATAATTATACATTTATAACGCGCACACATTCATTCATTGTCAAAGGTACTCATTCGACGAGAGATCGACTCAGAGGCGTAGCGAGGAAAGCGCATAGAGGCGGAGGAGGCATCCAGGCGGTTGTGTCGGCGCCATATTGCCACACACTGCTTCCTATATATTATGATGTTATCGGCCAAATAATTAATGAGTGATTTTTTTTTAAGTCATTGATCGGCACTTGTTCTGCTGGCTGCCTCAGTCAGACCATGTGTCGTGTCTCTGCATGATCGACAAAGGCTGGATGAAAGGGTATTAAAGGAATGCTTTGCCACTGGGCATGGAACGTTAGCCAACTTGTTGGGGAGGCGAGGCGGGCAGGAGGGGGCCCGAGGATTGTCAGCAAAAACCAAGGACAGCATATTTGAATTAATTTCTGATTCAAAATGTCAACAAATATGAAGGCAATTACTTTATATTGTCCACTTGGTTTGACGTTTTATAAACGGTTCATTGCTTGGTTTAACCGTCAAATATATACATGTTTAACAACAGCAACGGAAATGTAAGTGGGGGACACGGGTCCAGCAGATTTCATGACCTCTTCGCCAAACATCGAGGTTTTCTCTCTGCAGCATGGCCATGATATTTAATTAGCAATCATTGTGCCAAACTCGTAACCTTTGTTAAGAAGAAGAAGAACAACAACAACCAAATGCTGGCGAAAAACAACACGTAATCCTCAAGGGCACCCGGCACTTACTTTTTCACCGACCATTGCGGAAAATAGAGAGCTGCAGATAGGGCCCCACGGGCTATGCTTAACATTCTATACTCTGGCTCAGACGGCAAGTTCCTCACTGGCCCGAAAGACAAAATGTGGTGCGTGGATAATGAATTCTCACTCAAAGTGTCGTGCGTTCGTTGTTGCCATACCTTTGCGGTCTGCAATTTCACCACCGGGTTGGAATCATCAATTACGGCTGACGTCCAGCAGCCACGCACGTGTGCTGTCTCCTGACGTGCTTGTGTACACTTCCGTTGATGTCGTGCGGGGGGAGTTGTGGCCATTAGAATTCGTGCGCCGGGGCTGGTTTTTTTCCGTCTTCCAATTTCCAAGACGATGTTCGATGCGAACTGGAGAAAAATACAAATCACTTGGATCAACAATATAATAATAATAGCATTTTATAGAGTGCATTTCACCCGAGGGTTACAAAGCGCTGCACAAGGGCCGCGGAGAACGGCATGTAAACAACGCCAAAAATGTTTTGTAAAAACCAAAGCAACAAAAAATTAAATGATTAAGGCTGCTTCGAATACACTGAAAGGGTGACATTATCCCGCGAAGCTGTCGGAGAGATCCAAAAAGCACCCAGACCTGTGAATCCCAAAAAAAAGAAATGCGAATCCAGTTGAGCCAAATCTTGGCGGACTGTCTTAAAAATCTAAAATACAGCAGCAAGCATACACACTCAGCAGCTAATCTCGAACAATAATCAAAGGATTCTACCCACGCAAAGGACCAATTATGACAGGCAGAATAAAGGAACCTCATGGCTTCGAAAAATGATCAAGGCTCAAGGGACCCCGTGCATACATACTATCTCACCCCCCCAACCCTTTATAACCGGTCAGTTTCCACATACAACTAGAACGCCTGAAGATGCTTCCAACGTGGGAGGTGAAACGTCTCGAGGGAGAGTGTTCGACAAGGCTATCCCGAAAGAACAGCTTTAAAAACCAACCATCAATATCTGTGTACGTTTTTTTTAACTCAAATGTTTTCATTTAACAATGCGCTCATATTACGCGAACATTCAGCAGAGATAGCCCCCATTCACCTGCTGCTATTTAAAGGCAAAAATAATTGAACGGAGAAAATGCACCGCATTTCTGCAGAGGCGAAGAACGGTTCCACCTCCGTGGTTTCGTCGTAAAAATTAAACAAAATCACGTTTTCCATCATCGTCGTTTTATGGGGGGAGGCAGACCACGCAACATTGCGATACATCCCAGTGCACGCGTGGCTTGATGGAAAATTTAAATTGGGATTACGATTTAAGTACAGTTGTTTGATCATTAAGTTGTGTTTAAAATGCGAGTAAAACAAACCACCGGTTCATTATCTTTATAGAGCGCCATTATAGTTATTGCACCGTTCTGATGTAACCAGCAGTAGCAATAAAGTATAAAATACGAAGTTTTTACCCTTACCGGCAATACGAACACAGTGTTAAGATGTTTAAACACCAAGTGAACACCTTTTTACAAAGGCTCCAACGTGCAGGTAGCCACACATTCTTGTCGCATAACCATGCAAAATTAATGAGTGGCAATGCTTTGTTGTTAAAGCTTATTGGCCAAC
>JAZEWU010000054.1:2169792-2194173 GCA_036362915.1 Geotria australis | reverse complement strand
ACTACCCAACCTCTGCAGCTCAAAAGACCTTGCAGAGTTCAATAAAAATGCAAAGAACTGTGTCAATAAATGGGAAACTGTCATATAACCATTACGCTTCGAAGAATCGAAAAAGAAGAATGCACCGAGACATAAACCTGCCGAAACGAATTCAATTCCTGGTCATGGCTAACGTCGGTGGCCAGTGGCATCTAAACCCCTCGTGGCTTCCTCCCACGATCAACACACACCCACCAACCAGCACGGTAAAATACGGTCAAATAATCCCCGCTATCCGTGCGGCATTGGGAATCCCTCATCCAGCAGTGGAGTGACTGCACGCACGACCGCAGCCTCCTGACGCGAATGTTTTCAGAATACACAGTTCCGACACCCATCGCGATGTTACATTCTTATTACGGCGCTAATTTAAGGGAACACAACTGTGAGGCAAATGGAATATAACGGTCCCCCCTATTCGCGAGGTCTCAACGGGAACCCGGGTAAACTTTAATGTCTTCGCAGTGGTTAGCAGACTTTGCCCCCGCTCGCGAAAACCTCTCGGCAAGCGACGCGTGCCGCGCGCTCGCTCGGCATCTTAAACAAATCACCGTTAGCGGTGACACGCCGGGTCATCTCACCGCGATCCGGTTCCACGTTACACGTCTCAAGCGCGTCCCGGCTCGCGGGTTTCGCTCTGGCACTGATCCAGACCCGTTTGTCGCCTTAATTCCTCGGTTTCAAAAAATAAATTTCCAAAGTGAAAAACGGTGCCGCTACGTGCCTGGCATCGGGCCCGGTAAGGCTCGCAGAGACGTCGTCCTAAAGATATGGAGACGCGCTCGCGACACGGATCTCGAGAAGGATGCAGATAGAGAGAGAAGATGATTTTGTACTGATGTAGGTTTTTCGCGGCTCGATTCGTGACGAGCTCTCCCTCGCTCCATCGCGACGTTTCGCCTCCCACGTTGGGGGCATCATCGTGAAGATGCCTCCAACGTTGTGTTCCAGACCATGTATATGCCTACACCGATGTCTGAGAGAAACGGCATTTCGATCCTCTATATCTCCTGTACGTATGGTAGAATTGACAAATAAAATTCAATTGTAAGGCTGCCCCCCGGAAGGCTCCCTCGGGAGGTATTCCAGGCACGGCCCACTGGGCGGTGATCTAGAGGCCGACTCAGGACACGCTGGAGGGATTATATCCTTCGGCTGGCCTGGGAACGCCTGGGAATCCCCCCCAGGAAGAGCTGGAATCTGTTGCTGAGGAAAGGGATGTCTGGTCCACTCTCCTTGGACTGCTGCCAACACGACCCTCACCAGGACAAGCGGTTTAGAAAATGGATGGATGGACTATGGAAAACCTTATCAGTATAAGAAGAGAGGAGGAACACTCAGTGACATGGCTATCCCGAAAGAGCAACTATGGAGAGCAATTCTCACACACCGAGCCATGACAAACCTACATTTTGAAAAAAACACGATTGCTATAGTCACATGGATGGATGGATAGAAAATGGATGGATAGAAAATGGATGGATGTAATTGAAAATACGAGGTTTTACCCTTTCTGGCAATGAGAAACCAGTGTTAAGATCTTGAAACACTAAGCGGACACCTTTTTGTAGGGCGCAAGGCACGGCTCATTGCCGGAAAGGGTAAAACTTCGTATTTCGTACATTATTTGTACAACGGCAAAAAAGGTCCAATGGATGTAATTGAATTGTAATTGCAAAACCGTAGGAACCCTCTTCCGAAAAGCCCTCCGTGGTCGTGGCTCGCAGACCTCAACCACCGGCACTTGGCTCCGCGACGCGTTGCAATTCTATTAAACGCCGGAACAGATCAGCGAGCGGGGGTTTTTGATTTTTTTCGAGCAGGGGGTTAAACGGCCGCGAACGCGCGCGCGGCTCCAGATTTAATCCCGGCGGCCTCGGCAGTCCGCGTCCGGAGCTCGCGGCGCTGCATTGGCCGCCGCCGCCGAGAGAGAGGTCGACTAATTTCCACCGACACCGCCCTGGGAAGTTATGGCCTTGTTAGCCCCGCTAAATTAGGTTTGCCCGCGCTGACCAGCGGCTGAACTTTCTCCTGTTTTTGTAAAAATATATATATTTTTTTTCTATCCGTGGCCGCTGGCTTGCACCCGTACTCCCCAACCGCACCACATCCCACGCTCGCTCACCCCCCACCCCCCCAACACACCCGCCCCGCCACACCAGCAATCCCTTTCCCGCCCTGCTGTGGAAGTTGCCGAGTCGTGAAATGTGTGGGTGCTGGCGGTGAGGTCACGGGCTATTTCTGCTCGCCGCCTCGCTGTGCCGCCACGCGTGCGAACGTGTTTTTCGCTGACCCCGTTAAACTCCCGTGCGATCCGAGAGCGCTCCTTTCCTCACGTGCTCTTAACCGTTCTGCGGGGATCAAGGTAGAAGTGTTCACGTCGCGATCCCTTTCAAGTAAAAATAATAATAGCGTTTTACATAGCGCCTTTCACCCGAGGGTCACAAAGCGCTGCACAAGGGCCGCGAAGAGAACCGCATGTCAACAACGAAAAGTAAATACATATTTGGTATTACCTGCAGATTCTACCAAACACTTCGAAGCCGAGGAGCTGAAAGACAACGATGTCCAGAAGCTCAACAGATGCCAGAAGCCCCTCAAGTCTGGAGCAAGAGGCCAATGCCCGCCCGCCTTTAAGGCCAGCACTGACTATTATAATCTCTAAATGTTGAAGGGCTGTCTGCAACTAAAGAAGAACTTGTTGCAATGGGAAACTGTCATATAACCATCACGCTTCGAAGAATCGAATGGAATTCGAACCATTCTGTGACCTTTTGGCCGCTTTAACCCCCGTTGGCCGTGACTTTCCGCGTATACGCCGCTAACCCCATGTTTAGTGTTCTCTGGTGCGTGCCAGCCAACAGACTGTGTACGTGGGTTACACCAGGGCGGCAGGGTGTCTATGCAGTGGGTAGCATCTGCTCTTTCACGTAAAGAAAGTCCTGCCCGAGGGGGTTCGATTTGGTTTTTGTTAGTTGTTTTTTCTTTCTGTCGTTGTTGACATGCCGTTCTCTCCGCGGCCTTTGTGGTGCAACGCGTTGTGACCCTCGGGTGAAAGGCGCTCTATAAAATGCTATTATTATATTATTATTTAACTCGAAGGCTTTCGTGACCAATGTTATCCATAGTCTAGTTTTTTTTTATGAGTTAGGTCACGTGAAAAGTGTATAAGTGTCGTAAACCCGATATGTCAGATTTTATGAGTTAGGTCACTTTTCACGTGACCTAACTCGTAAAAAAGAACTAGACTATGGATTTCTGTTTGGAGTTTGTGTGTTCTCACCCTGTTCTGCGTGGCCTTTCCCGTGGGCTCTCCGGTTTCATCCCGCAAGTACAAAACACTCGCTAATTAATTGGCCGATAACATCTTAATATACAGGACACAGTGGCAGGTTGACGCCAGCTAACCGCGTGGCTTGACCCCTGTTTCTGAGTCGTTAACTCTTCGAATGAATTACATTCCAAATTGATTTCGTGCCACGCGCTATAAATTGTATTTAAATCTCTTACCTAACTAATTTGTGTATTTTTTGTGATGTAAAAACAAAAATCAGTGCTGTACACAAATTGACTCGAGAACCGATTTCGTGTTGCATCGATGAGGCGGTAGGCTGTGACACCGTTGGGGTGGCCTACTAAACAAACGCGGATAATTGGCGACGTGACCTAAAAACACGGCGGGAGAAGCTCACGGGGCAATCGAGGAGCGCCTGCATTTAGATTTTGACAAAAATAAATTCGCTAAAATCTCTCACGCGAGCTCTGATTACGCCGATTCACAGGCGCCACCTGCGCGGTGGTATCAACACCTCGGCTCGAGTGTTCCTTCACCCGAGACCTGATTTCCTGCACGTGAATAAACATAGATAGTGAAGCTCTGTTTATGAGTTTAGGTCATGTGAAACTCATAAACAGAGCTTTACTATGGATAACATTGGGTCATGAAAGCCTTCGAGATAGATTGATGTTTATTATTACGGCAGAAAAATACCCAGTGAGCTTGCTAGCTCATTATAGGATTCCTGCGACACAACAAACACACGAATCCCGGCTCGGGTGCCTTTCTGTGTGATGTTCTGCCCGTGTCCTCGTAGGTTTTCGCCAGGCACTCCGGTTTCCTCCCACAGTGTGAAGTAGGTGCTGTGATGAGCTGCGCAGAGTACGGGATTGTGTTGATGCGAGTGGCCGCGGAGTAGCGATGCGAGGTATTTAGGGTGTCCTGTTTGGACAGCGCGGTGGCATATTATTGCAATTTTATAAGTGATGCGTTTTCTCATTGCTGGAAAAGGGTACCGATAGCCTCTAAATTCTCGACGCCGGGTCTGAGCAGCAAACGGTTAACAGTGCGGCTGTCAGTTGGCTCGCTGGCTCAGTCCTGGTTATGAGTCACCGCTGCCTTTTTACATCAGCTGCCACCACCCCCTCACCTCGGCCAAGTTGGCTGTCGCGCCTGGCTGCAACACCCGTACGTGGCTGACACACACACACGGTCATTAGCGGGATCTCGCTCGAAACGTATTTGTCGCGCGAGCGAGAGCGTATCTTACTCGCGATTAAATCGCCGGCAGCGAGCGAGCGCGCCACGCACAGCCTCCCCGAACCGCTCAGGTCTCGGAAGCCGAGTAAGGGTTGAGCCCTGGATAATTCTCCATCCGGCGGCCGTCATGCACGCCAGGGTTGTGTTGTAAATCGCCGCCGGGCTGACGGCAACGCAGCAAAGATTTATCGTTGTAGAATAATAATAAAAATATGATTTTGTACAGCGCCTTTCACCCCAGGGTCACAAAGCGCTGCACAAGGGCCGCGGAGAGAACGGCATGTCAACAACGAAAGAAGAAAAAAACAACCAATAAAAACCAAAGCAACAACAAATCTATTATTAAGGCTGCTTCGAATATATTGAAAGGTCGTGAATATAATAAGGTTTCACCTTTTCTGGCAACGAGAGAGACGTGTTAAGATCTTAAGACACCCAAGTGGACACCTTTTTGCAAAGGTTCCAGTTTGCAAGCAGCCACACTACATGCTTGTGGCAAAAACATGCAACCGAATGCTACGACAAATTAATTGTCCATCAAACTGATTGGCCCAGCACTAGAGAAGGCTATCGTTTGAGCCTGGTCTCAGTGCTTAGCCAAATGTTGCCCAAACGGCAGGCGGTTTGCCGGCGCCATATTGCCACACTGCTTCCTATATACTACGACGTTTTCGGCCAACTCAATTAACGAGTGATTTTTTTTTTAAGTTGTGGGAGGAAACCGGAGAACCCGGAGGAAACCCACGCAGAACAGGAGTGGGCGTGGAATACCACACAAACTCAACACAGAACGGCGCCCTGGGGGGGGGGGTGAATCGAACCTCCTCGGGCAAGACCATTCTTTCTACGAGCCACCCTGCCGCCCATCATTATCACCTGGCCCACGGCGTGATCTCCGTGACCGCAGTCGCTCAGCGGGCTCCTGCGTAATTGCGCGCCGCCTTTCGAGATTGCCGCCTCTGCCAAGCGATGTTCCCGTGTACGGAACGTCGTCACAGTCTGATGACTTTTCTCCGGCTGCCCGCGCCGGCCCTTTCGCGATTTGAAATAGGCACCGGCGCTCGCTCACTCCGTGTCGGGGATATTGGCTCCTACCTCACGCCCCCGGTATTGATATTGAAATGCCAACCCACGCTCGAGGAATATTAAGGCGGGAATGTTTTAACACTTTTCTCGGAAGTCGCCAATTTGAAAAATCAAAGCGTTTAAGAGTAGCACTTTCGGCGGTTACGAGCTTAAAGACAGAAGTCATCGATACCGGGTGGGTTTAATTTCACCCGGTAAGACCGAAAGCTTCGCTCGAGCGGATTCAACTAATATAATAATAATAGCATTTTATAGAGCGCCTTTCACCCGAGGGTCACAAAGCGCTGCACAAGGGCCGCGGAGAGAACGGCAAGTCAACAACGAAAACAAATCTAATAAAAACCAAAGCAACAAAAATGAAATGATTAAGGCTGCTTCCAATACACTGAAAGACCGGTGTTTATTTTGCCCTTGCACTGTATGCCGGGAAGTACACGCACCTCACACTCGTGATGTATTGCTTTTAATTATCGAATTGCAATTTATCCCCAAAGCACTCTACCCTGACCCTCATATCTTTACTTCGTTATGTTGAACCCAGTCCCTGCATTCAATCACTACCCCCGGGTCAACATCCCGTTCGTAAAATTAACTCGTAGGCTTTCATGACCAATGTTATCCATAGTGAAGCTCTGTTTGTGAGTTTAGGTCATTGGTTGAGCTAGCCCCTCCCCCCCCACCACCACGTGGGACCACTCCCTCCCCACACTATATACGGGAGCGTCCGTGCAGTGGTTCCGCCTTTCCAAGCCCTGATGAAGCTGAGTGGAAGTCTCAGCGAAACGTCGGTACCATCTTTTAAGGTAAGTGCTATATGTGCTCGCTCGTTTGCGGCAACATTCCATTCGTGTTTTCCAGATATGTCGCTCCAGAGAACTTGACGCGAAGGCTAACGCTTATCTCGTGCCCCACAATATGCAAGACTCTGGAATGGCCTCCCGCTGGAAACTCGTTCAGCGGAGTCCTTGACCATCTTTAAAATCTCGTCTCCAGACTCACTTGTTCCGTAAGGCCTTCAAGTCCTCAGGCTAGGACTATTGATGCGGCTCAATGCTGCTGTGCCAGGATGTTGGCTCTCCTCCTACCTGCGCCTTCACGGGAACATTAATTCCTTCCCCTGGCTTGGACTGTTGGTGCGGGTCAGTGGTGCCGTGCCGTGGCTCTCTCTCTTCCGATCTACTCGGGTACATCTGTTCCCTCCTTGCTTGTTGTCGAATTATAATTAATAGCTACTGCTTTACTCTCAGTTAATCTGTCGATGTTATTGACATACCGTTCTCTTCACAGCCTTGTGCAGCGCTTTGTGACCCTCGGGTGAAAGCCGCTCTATAAATGCTATTATTATTATTATTAATCACGTCCTGCTCGACGGAAGCATTAATTCTGAACTAGTTAATTTGTATTCATCCTCTCAAACCCCTCAAGAACTTCTCTGCACAAGTTGTCATAATTCTGGGCCGTCGGGAGCGCAGCAAAGATGGTGTTGAACATTTATTTTTGGGAGATTAATGTGGAGGTCACCTTGTATATCTGTTGCCGCGAATGACGTCGGGTTTTTATAAACAAAACCTTACTCATGCACGGGATGTGCTCTCGCTATGCAACGATAATTAAGATTTAAAATATGTATCGCACGATCCAGGCATCTGTTATCGCCTGTTCATTTTCGTAGTTGTTTTTCAAAGCGGTTAATTTCGGATAGCCGTGTCGCCGAGCGCTCCCTCTCTCTCTTTCCGTCGCGACGTTTCGCCTCCCACGCTGGAGGCATCCTCAGGCGTCCTCAGTTTCAAGTGTGCCTGGATGCCTGAGGATGCCTACAACACGGGAGGCGAAACGACGGGAAGGAGAGAGAGGGGAGCGCTCACTCACACGGCTGTCCCGAAAGAACAGCTCTGAAGAGCAACCATCACGAATCGAGCCGATAACACCTATATCGTACAATATAACAGTTTTGTACATGTCATATGACATAATAATAGTAATAATAGCATTTTTATATAGCGCCTTTCACCCGAGGGTCACAAAGCGCTGCACAAGGGCCGCGAAGAGAACGGCATGTCAACAACTAAACAAAAAACAACAAATAAAAACCAAAGCAACAAAATATAAATTAATGGACTTATGGCAGTAAAGGGAAGAAATCATTAGCACGCTTTTAAAATCCCCAACAATAATAACCGTTGTTGTGGTCACTTCAGAACTACCAGTCAAATCACACATATATCAACTATCATGCGGCGAGCCGTGACAAACCTACATCAGTACGCCGGTTCGTTTTGTAAAAAAAAAAACGTTGCAGGGAAAAGGGAGCAAAAAAATCTGTAGGATTGCGATGGCGATAGGATGCGCTCTGCGCCCCATGGCCATTGAAGCCGGCCTTGCTGTTTCAACTTCAGCGCTTAGTGACCCTCGGGTGAAAGGCGCTATATAAAACGCTATGATTATCATTACTTGCTACACTGTGTGACGTGTAAATAATGCAGCAAATGCGGTGTTTCGGCATGGGAGGGAGGGTTGGTGGGTGGGTGAGTGAGTGAAAAACACGGCCGAGTAGCGATGTGCTGTTTTTGTTCACCCTATCCGGTGTAAATGTGAAGTCGAGTGAGATGAGCGGGGGAGAGGTAGGGGAGTGCGTGGAGGGGAGCAGAGTGAGCTGAGAGAGGAGGAGCTCATGTATCGGGGGACGTGAGCTCATCTCTGGCGTGTGCAAGCGGGGGCTTATCCATTTAGTTCGAAGGCTTTAATGACCGATAATATCCATAGTGTTTTAAGAGTGTTTAGGTCACGTGAAAATGTTATACAAGTGTGGTGTAACCGTCGATATGTTTGAAAAAAAAAAAAACGACTGGACACACAAACACTTACATTTAAAAGTAGGTCTCGACGCTTCGCTGGAGGTTGCACTCAGCATCATCAGGGGGAGCTTTATGTTCCAGACCAACAACGATCCAAAGACCCTCCAACTAAAGGGAGGTTGGTGTCAGGAAGGCCATCCGGCCGTAACATTCAGCTCCAATACCCCCCAACCATCGGGGAGGGGGCAACTGGCAGGTAATACTTGGTGTTGCCTGCGAATTCTACCAAACACTTCGAGGCCGAGCTGAAAGACAACAATGTCCAGAAGCTGACCATCGTGCTTCAAAGAATCGCAAAGAAGAAGACCATGACAAACGGTTTAGAAAATGGATGGATGGATTCAGAACGTCGCCTTCCAACGTGGGAGGCGAAACGTCGCGAGGGAGAGATGGAGATCGCTCGACGCGGCTATCCCGAAAAGACAGCTCTGAAAGAGCGACCGTCGAATCTAAAAAAATAACAAATTAACGAAAACGAAACATTCACTCGAAGGCATTCATGACCAATGTTATTCATAGTGAGGTTCTGTTTGTGAGTTTAGGTCATGTGTAGGTGTGTAAGTGAAGTGCGCCCGTCGATATGCCGGAGCAAACGAAAGAGCACACATCTCAGACGGTGCACTTCACTTACACACCTACACATGACCTAAACTCACAAACAGATCCTCACTATGAAAACGAAACAAATAACCATTTAGGAGGGTGGCAAGGGTGGCAAGCGTAGACACGGGGCAGGGGCGGGGTGTGGTGCGTCAGTGGCACACCAACTCAATCCTGGGCCCCGGAGGATCCACGACGGGTGCCACACTCGGTGTAAACGAAGCACTGCTAATTAATATCCGAGCGGTGTGAGAGTCCCATTAGGAGCGCGTGGCGGGGTGTGCTGGTGGAATCTGCCGGGACCGGAATTCTCAAATTCCAATCTCTGGCAAAAGAGCTGTGGTACAGCCTGACATGCCTGTCAATTAATCTCGTTAATAAGCCGCTTATTGGTTGTGTTTTATTTATTTTTTCGGTGCGTGTTTCGCGAGCTGCTCATTACGATCGTCCGCGGGAAAACGTTCGTCGGGATTTTGCCGTCCTGCCACGCGAGGAGAGATGACCCTACTAATGCAGCTGCGTTGTAAATTATTCAAACGTGCTTAATTTTAGCCTCGAATGATAGCTCTCGCGGTGCATAAACACAGTGACTGTACAAATAATGTAGAAAATACGAGGTTTTACCCTCTCCGGCAATAAGAAAACAGTGTCAAGATGTTCAGCCTGGTCTGTGTTCAGCCTGGTCAGGCTACAGAGAAAGCCGTCTGGTGTTGGGCCAATAAGTTTGAAGGACAACGCATTGCGATAGCATTTATTTTGCATGGTTTTGCCACAAGTATGTGTGGCTGCCTGCATACTGGAGCCTTTGCAAAAAGGTGTCCACTTAGTGTTTAAACATCTTAACACTGTTTTCTTATTGCCGGAAAGGGTAAAACCTCGTATTTTCTACAGTGGCTCTCGTTTTATTTTAAAGCATTGGCAATACAGCGGTGCTTCGCTTTGCGATGGGCTCACAATACGATAGAATCGCTTTACGATACACGCTCTATAAAAACGTTAGTATCACATTACGATCAACATTTATGTTACGATACGTGGGAACGCCTGGGAATCCCTCCCCCTCAGGAAGAGCTGGAATCTGTTGCTGAGGAAAGGGATGTCTGGTCCACTCTCCTTGGACTGCTGCCACCGCGACCCTCACCAGGACAAGCGGTTTAGAAAATGGATGCGTGTTACGATATGGCTGCGCGTGAGCGTGGGTGACGCGGCAGCCAATCGGCGATGCAACGCACGTCGCTTGTACGGCTTTTCAGCCAATAGCAGACCTTGCAGAGTTCAATAAAAATGCAAAGAACTGTAAATAAATGGGAAACTGTCATATAACTTATCACGCTTCGAAGAATCGAAAAGAAGAAGCACTTTTTCGTGTTCACAACAAATCACCATAAAACAACGTTACAATACTATTGGTCTCACTTTACGATGGTTTCACGTCACGAGACGTGTTCTGGAACGGATTGCTATCGTAAAGCAAAGGACCACTACATTTCATCCAGCGGCGAATTTTTCCCCAAAACGCCGTGCCCCTCGCGTCAAAGTGTACCCACACGACAGAGAGGGGGCGGTTAGTCGACTTAAGCGGTTATCAATAGACAATGCGAACGAATGAATGATTGGTCGTCACGTGTGTGTGTATATATCTCTCTGGGCGTGATGAAAAGCCGGCCAGATTTCTGTTTTGATGAGTGTTCATTTCTGCCTGATTTTAATGTGTCCGTGAACCGACAATGCGGAAAATTGCCGGGGCATCATCGTGTGTCGGCCGTTTCACCAAAAATGTAAACCTGTCAACAGCGCGCAGCTCAGTGTGCACCGCCACACAAGCGTCATGAGCAATGCGGCGGGGGAAGGTAAAGGCGCAGCCCTGCAAGTGGGCGGCGCGGTGGCGCAGTGAGTAGCGCTGCCGCCTCGCAGCGAGAAGGCCCCGGGTTCGATTCCAGTCTCTGTGTCGACTGGGTGAAAGGCGCTCCATAAAATGCTGTTATTATTATTCCATAATACAGGAAAGGGTTTTTTGTTTAATCGACAAAATGTATGAAGGAGAATGGGGCGGCACGGTAGCGCAGCGAGTAGCGCTGCCGCCTCCCAGCAAAGAGGACCTGGGTTTCATTCCCGGCTCTGCTACATTTCTGTGTGGAGTAGGCATGTTCTCCCTGTGTCCGAGTAGGTTTTTCGCCGGATACTCCGGTTTTCTCCCACAGTCCAAATACATTCTGCTGCCTAGATTAGTTGTCCTGACCGACCTGCCTCTTCGGAGCTGTTCTTTCGGGATAGCTGTGTCGAGCAATCTCATCGCGACGTTTCGCCTCCCACGTTGGAAGCATCACCAACCTACGCAGCAGCATGTCCAAAACACCTGCTCACGAAATTGTCTCCGGTGCCCTGTGATGGACTGGCGTCGCATTCTGGGCATAGCCCTGCCTTGTGCCGTGCGTCTGCCGGGATAGGCTCCGGCTCACGGCAACCCTGTACAGGGTTAAGCGGTTTCTGACAGTGATGCTGATGATGTTGGGTCCAAACGTGTTTAAGCTGGCACGCTCGTTACAGGGCACCGAGACCGCTTGTCTTAATTAAGGCGACCGAAGGGCGTCAGCAAGGGAGGCGAGACACGCGAGACACACTGTCAATCACCGGAGCGGACTGTACTAGCGCGGAGGAGGCTCTGAAGAATTGATTGGTGGCTGTCAATTAAGAGAGTCCTCTGCGAGCAGCGGGTCTCAACACGCGTGAACTCAAAGCAACGTCATCCATACTGGGGAGTGGGGTGGCGCACATATTTATTCAATGTCGAAGGTATTAATTCGACGAGAGAACGACTCAGAGGCGCGATGAAAGCACAGAGGCGTAGGAGGCAGCCAGTCGGTTTGCCGGCGCAATATTTCCACACACTGCTTCCTATATATTATGATGTTATCGGCCAACTAATTAATGAGTGGTTTTTTTTTTTTACTTGTGGGAGGAAACCGGAGAACCCGACGGAAACCCACGCGGACACGGGGAGAACACACAAACTCCACACAGAAAGGCGCCCCCGAGCCGAGATTCGAAGCCGGGGCCTTCTTGCTGTACTGTCACTGGGGTCGATGTTATCATTGCGTCATTGTCAGTTATTAGGGTATCAGATGTTAATCTACCTCGCCTGATGCACAGGATGTTCGTGGGTTCGATCCTGACCCTGACCGTCTGTATATTTCGAGTTTTTAAGCTCTCCTCACAGTCGCAGATCCTTTTTCTCTGGGTTCTCCGGCTTTTCCCTCCACATTCAGAAAGTTGTGTTTGTATTATTTGGCTGCTATAATTTCCCAGACATTATGATGCTATCAGCCGCTTCGATGAGCTATCACGAGTGGCCAGGTCACCTCTGAAAAAGACATAATAGCTCAGTGGACCCTTACCTGAAAAATAAATTAGTTTATAGTTTTTTTACAGTTTAGAAATATTTGCTGGTAACAACAACACAACTTTGGGGAGGAACCGATAATCATTTACGCTGGTTCCCATTTTTCGTGGAAACACAGAATTGAGAATTTATCATCGCAGCTCTTTCGCGATAGCTGTGTCGAGAGAAAGAACAGCTGTGGAGAGCAGTTCTCATACATCGAGCCGTGAAAACCTACATCGGTACAGACGAGGGACGCTCGACACGGCTAACCCGAAAGCACATCTATTAAGAGGGGGATCAAGGTAGAAGCGTTCACGTCGCGACCCCTGTCAACTAATACTTGGTATTACCTGCAAATTCTACCAAACACTTCGAAGCCGAGGAACTGAAAGACAACGATGTCCAGAAGCTTAACCGATGCCAGAAGCCCCTCAGTCTGGAGCAAGAAGAGAGGCCAATGCCCGCCCGCCTTTAAGGCCAGCACTGACTATTATATTTCTAAAGGCTGTCTGCAACTAAACAAGAACTTGTTGCAATGGGGGGAAACTGTCATATAACCATCACGCTTCGAAGAATCGAATCGAATTCTCACCACATATCGAGCTGCCCCCTTGTTACCGACACCATTTCCGCAAACCGTGGCGGTGACGGCTCGATGCGAGCTCGGTGCGAGCAGACCCCCCCGTTGACACTCGACAACGACCGGTCACGAAGCTGGCGGCACAGTCGCCCACGAGCGAGCGAGCGAGCCGGCCGGCAGCGCATTCTGGCGGACGCGCGGGCCCCGCTTTACTTTCACTCTATTATGTCATCGCGGGACGTTTTGGTAAACGAAGCGTTCGCCGCGAGCACCGACGCTCGGGAAAGCGTGACTGATCGAGACGGGCAGAACCCGGGACCCTCCCGTGCGAGCGTAAGTGGAATGAACGGGACCGAGCGGCGGTGGCTAATGAAGCTTTAAATAGAAAAATGGGTTCAGAGTGCAATGCCGGTTGATGGGATAAATGCATTGTTTTGTACCGAGATTAATCCTGGCATAGGTAATTTATTTAGAACGGTGCCGACGATTGATCATTAGCCGGGGCCCATATATCAGGGCGGTGCGCCGCCGAGCAAACACGTCAAGTTTACTTTTTCAAACGTACTATTATCATAATTATTAACGATCCGCTGAATTCTTTGTTGGCTGCACAGCCGCCAACGCAGGGATATTGCATTGATCTACGGGTTAGAGGAAATGGGAAGCCTCCGCGCCTTTGCCGCCGCTGATTACTCTCCGTGTTATATTTTGCACGAGCGAGGCTGCCCGGCTGGCGACGTGCAACCTCGAGAGGAACAAACGCTCCGTTCAATCCGTACACGTGTTAACGGCTCCGCTTCAGCACCCAGCCGTGTGCAGCCCCTAACAACATCTCGAGAAGAAACCAGACTCCGGCTCTGGACGGAAACGCTTGAGAGTGAGTCTCCTCTAACTTGCATGGGAATCCCCCCCTGCTGAAGACCTTCCTTCCTGGCTGAGAAGCACCGTGGATTCAGTGGAAGACACTCAACCGCCTGAGAACTAGAACGGGACGATCAAAAGATGCTTTGGTCAGATGGGGCTACAAGACCGGCCCAACCACCTGTGAATGTGGAGAAGCAGACCGTACTTTTGATCATTGCCTTGTCTGCGCTCTACTACCCAACCTCGGCAGCTCAAAAGACCTCGCAGAGTTCAATAAACATGCAAATAACTGTGTAAAGAATTGGGAAACTGTCATATAACCATTACGCTTCGAAGAATCGAAAAGAAGAGGAAGCACCCAGCCGCAATGACGGCCGTCCCAGTAACCCTATTATATTATTTTCGAGTCCCGACGGTCGGTCGTAAAGTCTAGCGTCGACCGCTCCCGGCTGCGGTATATGTGTGTAAGTGTCTTAGACCCGTCGGTATGTTGGAGAGCGTACGAGCCCACAACACTTACAAAGAAGGTACGACGTTTCGCTGATAGTTACAATCAGCATTCCTGATGAGACTAAGGGTATTTTTTGACCTACGACAGGGGTCAACGGTACGTGACTGCGTCGTAAGTCGAGCGGTGGCTGTAACCGCGAACGTTCTAAACCAACGCGGAGGCGACCCGCGTTTACACTGGCGCGGCGAACGCGCCGTGCCGCGAGGTCATTATAAGGCTGCGTTGAAAACGAAAGGGCGTCTCGTGGAAAGCCTTGCAAAGGAGGAATAGACGTTCCCTCGACGATTATCAGCACAGCAAACAATATCTGGTGCATTGGTAATTGACCAATTGATAACGTTAATTTATGATTGATGTGCAAATTCTGCTCGCTGTGTTTGCGATTTCACAGTTGCTGCGCATTGATATTCGTGCTGAGCTCCGCTCGCACGGCTCTCTCGGGGCCCCGGTTGTTTGTTGCTAAACTATTTGTTTTTGTTTTTTTTGCTGCCGCTGTGCAGCGGCGTAATTAAGGGGAACGAGCGCCGGTGCTGCTTACCGCTGCTGGCAACATCGAGTGTTTGTTCAATGCACAGGCTTTGTTAAGTCCCTGAGAGCAATGGATGTTTCGCGTTGTGGCCAGGGTCAAGCTTGCAAGCGGAAGTCTAAATTTAACATTAAAACAACACGTGTGTAATTGCTGTGGCGTGGCGAGTAGTGCTGCTGGTTCACAGCAAAAAAAAAATAAAGGATCCCCGGTTTGATTCCCGGCTCGGGTGGCTTTCTGTGCGAAGCTTGTAAGTCCTACCCCGTGGATTTTTGCCGGGTATCCCGTTTCCTCTCACAGTCCAGAGTAATAAATAACAATGTAACATTTATAACGCGCACATATTCATTCAATGTCGAAGGTATTAAGTCGACGAGAGAACGACTCGGAGGCGCAGCGAGGAAAGCGCAGAGAGGTGGAAGAGGCAGCCAGGCGGTTTGCCGGCGCCATGTTAATCGGCCTGACCTGTTGTGAGATGCTATAACATGCTTACCCCTCCCCACTGGACAACTGGTAAAAATAGCCGCACAGGCTCGACGGGTTCCTTCCATCCAGCTTAAATAAAACGCGACCGACTGAATAATGCACCGTGTCTCGAAGCGGCGGAGAGTCCACAGCTCAACACGATGACGATGAATGTTGACTGAATATCATTGCGGATCCCGGGCTGCGTGACTAAAGATGCCGTTATTCTCTCGAGCAGCCGGCGAAGCGATGAAATTATGAAATAATGTCGAGCCGGTTTGTTCGATCGCTCAGAGGAAACGACGATCCTTCAGTCAATAGACGCCTCGCGGATTAATGTTTCCAAGCGCGCGGCGTTATTGCACTGGCTTAAGATTGCTTCAAGGTAGAAGCGTTCACGTCGCGATCCCCTGTCAGGTACCACTTGGTATTGCCTGCAAATTCTACCAAACACTTCGAAGCCGAGGAGCTGAACGACAACGATGTCCAGAAGCTCAACAGATGCCAGAAGCCCCTCAGGTCTGGAGCAAGAAGAGAGGCCAATGCCCGCCCGCCTTTAAGGCCAGCACTAACTATTATATCTCTAAATGTTGAAGGGCTGTCTGCAACCAAAGAAGAACTTGTTGCAATGGGGGGAAACTGTCATATAACCATCACGCTTTGAAGAATCGAATCCGAATCACGGGTAGGAGTGGAATACCTTTGGATAGCAGTCGAGGGGAGAAATACGAACGGATGTCACTGCGATGAGTGCTGTATGATCACCGTTGCTCGCAGCGGTAAGCAGCTAAAAACGATACCACAACTGTACCGATGGAGGTTTTCACGGCTCGGTTCAAGATGGTTTTGGGCGGCACGGTGTTGTGGTGAGTAATAATAATAATAGCGTTTTATATAGCGCCATTCACGCGAGGGTCACAAAGCGCTGCACAAGGGCCGCAGAGAGAACGGCATGTCAACAACGCAAGAAAAAAACAACAACAAAAAAACCAAAGCAACAAAAAATAAATGATTAAGGCTGCTGCCTCACAGCAAGAAGGATCCGGGTTCGAATCCGCGTGGGTTTTTGCCAGGCACTCCGGTTTCCTCCCATAGCCCCCCAAAGACATGCTGCTGCTGCATAGGTTAATTGGCCTGCTGACTAAAATTTCCCCCGGTAACCCTGCGATGGCCTGCCGTCACATCGTGGGTAATACCCCTGCCCCGCGTCCTGTGTCTGCCGGGATAGGGCCCTCCGGCTGAGCGCGACCCTGTACAGGATTAAGTGGTTTCTAAAAACGGACGGATTACGCACGGTGTTGTCCGCAAACGTGTTTGATGACAAAAGCTTGTGAAGGGCCGGTGTAGGCGTATTTCGCGCGCGAGTCGGTGCCTTTACGCCGATCTTTCATTGTCCGCCCTGGTCCACTCCTAATAAAGACAAGAGCCACGTTCACGTCGCGATCCCTGTCGGGTAATAACTTGGTGTTGCCTGCGAATTTTACCAAACACTTCGAGGCCGAGCTGAAAGACAACGATGTCCAGAAGCTGACCATCGTGCTTCGAAGAATCGCACAGAAGAAGACTGAGAAATTGACTAATGTGGCCCCCCGTTGTAACCTGCATAATTCAATTCCCCGCGTTATTTTTATTCCTATTGATTATTATTTTCCGCCGCCGGCGATTTTCGGTTGCTCTTCAAGTAATTTATCACGATGTGCAACCAACGACGACACGCTGGGTGGCATTCCACCTGGCGAAAAACACGGCCCCATCTCGGGACGTAAACGTTTTCTGGTTTCGTAGTTTGCTGCAATGGGTTAAATTTGCTACAGTGGGGGTTAAATCCCCGGCAGACACAGAGCGCAGGGCAGGGCTATACCCAGGATAGGACGCCAGTTCATCACGGGGCAATTTAATCCGCTGGCTATTCAACCTATCCAGCATTATTTCTTTGGACTGTGGGAGGAAACCGGAGTGTCCGGCGAAAACACACGCGGACACGGGGAGAGAACGTGCAAACTCCCAAGCAGGGATTCGAACCCGGGGAGATTTTTGCTGTGAGGGGCCAGCGCTGCTCAACACGCCACCGTGCCGCCCCCACATCATGAATCGAGCCGTGAAAACCTACAATCGTACAGACATTTTTTTTAAGGGTCAATTGTACTGCTGCCACCGCGGTCGAGAAAGTGGATAGATGGATAAATGCGGGGGGGTCACAAGGCATCTGGACCACCTCTGTACTGCAAGTAAACGAGGCCACTTAATGATAGCGAAACGCCGATTGAAATTACCGCAGAGGTAATTCTGTTGTGTCGCCTTTCAGTGTCAATCGGATGACATGTGATGCGCCGTGTTGGCTGTGAGAATTCCAGAAGGACCGTTGCTTTGTCTCACGGACCGTGACTGTGATAACATAATTGGGGTGTAATTGGTCATAAAAAAAAAGAGTATATTTATAGCGATAAAAAACGTGGCCAAATTGCAATGTCACTTCGTCTGATGTTGAAAGATGTATCCCTGGCAAGCATCATCATATACAAAGCGGGGTGATTGTGGAGAAACTTTTAACAAGTAAACAGACTGTTGTTCGGTACTGAAATAAAACAAAGACGTAAAGGGGGAAGAACAACAAGAGACCTCCAGAGACATGACAGGAACATGTCTGTGTTCTGAAATTGTGTGAGCGTGAGAATTATCACCAAAACAAACTTAAGCGTTTTTATCAGAAACCGCTTAATCCTATACCGGGGTCGCGGTGAGCCGGAGCCTATCCCGGCAGATACAAGGCGCAAGGCAGGGCTATGTCCAGGATGGTACGCCAGTCCATCACAGGGCACCGGGGGAAATTTAGTCTGCAGGCCAATAAACCTATGCAGCAGCATGTCTTTGGACTGTGGGAGGAAACCGGAGTGTCCGGTGAAAACCCACGCGGCCATGGGGAGAACATGCAAACTGCACACAGAAAGGCACCCGAGCCGGGATTCGAACCCTGGGGCTTCTTGCTGTGAGGCAGCAGCGATACTCACCCACTGCGCCACCGATATACTATATTTCAAAAACCCCTTATCAGTCCACTGTTGGATGAAGGCCTCTCATTTGCCGCATCGGTTATGGCAGTTGTTTAATAATAAAAATAACAATTTATAACATGCGGCACATATTAATGAGGAAAGGGATGTCTGGTCCACACTCCTTGGACTGCTGCCACCGCGACCCTCACAAGGACAAGCAGTTCAGAAAATAGATGGATGGTACATATTAATTAAATGTCGAAAGTATTCATTCGAACGGAGAACGACTCAGAGGCGCGAGGAAACCGCAGCGAGGCGGAGGAGGCAGCCAGGCGGTTTGCCGGCATCAAACATCACCGAGCGGGTCAGTGCTGATTGTCGAAACCTGACGATGCCTCCAACGTGGGAGGCGAAACGTTGCGAGTGATAGACAAGCAGACCGCTCGGTGACACGGCTACCCCGCAAGAACGGCTCCGAAGAGCAACCGTCGCTCGAGCCGAGACCGTGAAAACCCACGTCGATGCAATATTAATACGGCTGCGCGTTGTCGACCGGGCGGTGATGCAACGCGCGTGTCCCCATCAATGGTTAATGGCCCCTGCGTGATTTCCCTTTGGGCGAAGCGCGCCTCGACTCAAGATACTGGCGGCGTGCTCATTAGCGGCGGAGACGCGAGCGAGCGAGCGAGCGAGCGAGGGGAGCTCCACGCTGGAAAGAGAGGGCACCCCCCCCTGTCTCTCTGAGCAGCGAGATGTCAGGCAGGTTGAAGAGCTGAGGAGGAGATATGGGCCGAGACTGGAGTGCGGATATTCATAAGCAAATCGAGCAAAGGACCTCTGGGCCCAAGCGGCTCAAGAGGAACCCCCCCGCCGCCCGCCCGCCCGCCCGCCACCGGCACCCGCCCCACGCATTTGAGACTATATAATAGGGCCGCATCAAGTATCGGCTCGAATTCAGAAGCGAATTAACGTAATGAGATAACTGGAATTCAAGTGTACTGATGCCAGTTTCACGACCTTTCAGTGTATTCGAAGCAGCCTTAATCAATACATTTTTGTTGCTTTGGTACTGATTAATTGGTTTATTCTGTCGTTGACATGCCGTTCTCTCCGCGGCCCCTTTGCAGCGCTTTGTGACCCTCGGGTGAAAGGTGCTCTATAAAATGCTGTTATTATTATTAGGGGGTTTTGAATGAAAGTGTACCGGTGCGGTTTGTAGAATGACGGAAGAGGCCTCCAACGTGGCAGGCGAAACGTTGTGAAGGAGAGAGAGGAGCGCTCGATACGGCTATACCACGAAGGAACAGCCTTTGGAGAGCAACGATCAAATGAAAATTTTCAGTTCATGTATCAATCGTCAGAAACCGCTTAATCCTGTACAGGGTTGCGGTGAGCCGGAGCCTATCCCGGCAGACATAGGGCGCAAGACAGGGCTATACCCAGGATAGGCCGCCAGTCCATCACAGGGCACCGGGGGCAATTTAATCAGTAAGCCAATTAACCTGTGCAGCAGCATGTATTTTGACTGTGGGAGGAAACCCGAGTGCCCGGCGAAAACCCACGCGGACACGGGGAGAGAACATGCAGACTCCACACAGAAAGTCCCCCGAGTGTATAAATATTGTTGCCATCCCATAAACCTTCCAGCACGTTTCTATCGCCCCATCGCAACTGGGTCTCTGAACTAGATCTCAACTCACTGCATCACCATCTCTCTGCTAACCTCTCATCTCTAATCTCACTGCATCTACATTTGTTTAACACCCAACCTCGGTACGTCTCTATCTTTGGCCTACAATCTCTTTTGTCATCTCGGCGAGAAATTCACAGATTGAAACGAATGGGTCGGGATGGTCGCGCCAGGAGCGAGGGGGGCGGTCGGGGAGGTGGCCCAACAATCCATCCATTTTCAGAAACCGCTTAATCCTGTCTGGGTCGCGATGAGCCGGAGCCAATCCCGGCAGACACAGCGCGCAAGGTAGGGCGAAACTCATGATGGGACGCCAGTCTATCGCAGCGCACCTGGGGCAATTTACTCAGTAGGGCAATTAACCTGGCAGCATGTCTTTGGACGGTGGGAGGAAACCGGAGCGCCCGGGTGAAAACCCACGCGGAACACGGGGAGAACATGCAAACTTCACACAGAAAGGCCCCCGAGCCGAGATTCGAACCGGGGATCCTTCTTGCTGTGAGGCGGCAGCGCTATCCACTACGCCACCGTGCCGCCCGGCCCAACAATCATCTTTTGCTTAGAGACCCCAAACGGTCTAGCACCATAAACGGGCACGGGAAGCAGCGTTAGTTTGTGCCGGTGAGTGTGCGAGCAAGGTGTGTGTCTGTGTGTTTACCTAGTGCGGTGTGTAAACATTGCCACCAAGGCGACAAAGGCGGCCGGGCGTAAGGGGGGAGGTGGCCCAGTGGTTAGCGCGCTGGGCTACAAATCTGGCGACCCGAGTTCGAATCCCGCTCGCGGCAAACACCAGTGACGATTTTCCGAACCGGTCCTGGGCCCTCCCCTAGGTCGACTCACCCTCAAATGAGTACCTAGTGCGGCGTGTAAACATCGCCACTAGGGGAGACAAAGGCGGCCGGGCGTGATGCTGGTCACCCACCTTCTCGCGTGCCGTGTCGACCTTCATAGGTGCTCGCTAACGGCACTTGCCGCTACAGTCTATTAAAGCTACACGGGGGGATAACAAAAAATTGGGGAGGGGGGTGGTCGGTGGCAGCGTGAGCTCAGCGGTGCTGCTTTGCCACGAAATGCAGTAAGGGTGGGGTGGGGGGCTGGCTGGGGCTAGCGGCGGGATGATTGATGACTCTAGATTCGGAGGGGAGGAGACGCGGTGCATGGGTAGCAAAGCGGCCTCTGAATTATTCAGTGTGTACTCGGGAAACGTGAAGCGATTCCGTGGCTCGTATATCAGCGGGTAAAATGCACGACGCTCCCCCCACCCTTGTCTTCCTCCCTAGTCTGTCGTCCGTGCCACGTTTTCCTGCGGAGGGGGGGTGGTTGTGGTGCCACGGTAGGTTCGAAGCTCACATTTGTCTTATTTCCCCAAACAGATTCCCCACCACCACCACCCCCCCGCCCGCTCTGCCGGGTACCACCGTGTTCTGTCACTTAGGGCTGATCGCATGAAATATTCAACAGCGTTGCCCATGGGTCGGTGATGGATTGGCATCCAGGCCGCGTCTCTATACAGCGCGCTCGCGTGTGTGTGTGTATATATGTGTGTGGGGAGCGTGTGGTGCTGGTCACCCACCCCCTCGTGTGCCGTGTCGACCTTCATAGGTGCTTGCTAACGGCACTTGACCCTACAGTCTATTAAGGCTACACGGGGGATCTTTGTCTTTGGAGCGTGTGGCCTAGTGGGTTAGCGCGCTGCCGGGCTACAAACCGTGGCTATGAACCGAGTTCGAATTCCAGCTCACGGGCCAACAACACCCAGTGACGATTTTATGAACCGGTCCTGGGCCTCCTCCCCTCGGTCAAACTCAGCCTCAAAATGAGCACCCTAGTGCGGTGTGGTAAACATTGCCACTAGGGAGACAAAGGCGGCCGGGCGTGGTGCTGGTCACCCACCCCCCTCTGTGTGTGCCGTGCCGACCTTCATAGGTGGCACTTGCCTTTGCAGTCTGATAAGGCTACACGGGCATCTTTGTCTTCGTCGCAGGCGGGTCGAACTGCGCCGGGCACTCCCGAGAGTTGGCTAGATATGTTTTTCATTCATTAATCGTCAGAAACCGCTTAATCCTGTACAGGGTCGCGGTGAGCCGGAGCCTATCCCGGCAGACACAGGGCGCAAGGCATGGTTATGCGCAGGACGGGATGCCGGTCCATCACAGGGCACCAGGGGAAATTTAGTCTTCAGGCTAAATAACCTATGCATGTTTTTGGACTCGAATTCGATTCGATTCTTCGAAGCGTGATGGTTATATGACAGCCCTTCCACATTTAGAGATATAATAGTCAGTGCTGGCCTTAAAGGCGGCGGGCATTGGCTTCTCTTCTTGCTCCAGACTGAGGGGATTCTGGCATCTGTTGAGCTTCTGGACATTGTTGTCTTTCAGCTCCTCGGCTTCGAAGTGTTTGGTAGAATTTGCAGGTAACACCGCGTATTACTTGACAGGGATCGCGACATGAACGCTTCTACCCGGTGAAAATCGACTCGGACTGATTACTCCAAAATCTATTGAACTACAGTCCCAGAACGCCTGAGGATGTCTCCAACGCGGGAGGTGAAACGTCGCGAAGGAGAAAGTGGGAGCACCCCAACGACACGGCTATCCCGAAAGAACATCTCTGGCAATTCTCACGCACGGAGCCGTGACAAACCTTACATCAGAACGTGAATAAAGAACGTTACTTGATTGGAAAAGTGAAGCTGGCCTTTGGCTGACCACCGTACAGACACGCCACATTTGATTATCAACATCACAAATTAGAAATTACAATTTTACTTAGCCGGTGCTAAGAAGAGCTGCACAGCAACAAAGTTCTGTGCACATACAAATATTTGCAATTTGACCTTTTCAGGAGCTGTGTTTAACCATAAAGGTGAGATTTGTTATTTGTTGCGAAAAGTTTTTACTTGTAATGTTTGGTAAATCGAAAGAATGACAAAACCCCGAGTTAAATTCTAGTGCCTCCAGCCCATCAGGAATGCTGCCAGCCACTTCTCAGCCACTCACACTCATGAAAAATACATATAGTACAAGGAGTGAGCGTGTATTTTTCAAGTCTGTGTGTCTATTGAATAAACCAGGGAAAGGTTTTTTGTTTGTGTAATCACTAAAGGTATGAAGGAGAGTGGGGCAGCACGGTGGCGCGGTGAGTAGCGCTGCTGCCTCAAACTTTCTGGGTTCAATTCTCGGCTCAGGTGCCGCCTTTCTGTGTGGAGTTTGCACGTTCTCCCCCCGTGTCCGCGTGGGTTTGTGCCGGGTTTCCTACCACAGTCCACAGACGTGCTGCTGCCTAGGTTAATTGTCCTGACTAAATTTCCCCCGGTGCTGTAACTTGCTGACCCCTCCTCGCTGGCTAACTGTTAAAAAGAGCCTATATAGCTCAACGGTCTCCTTCGAACTTGAATAAAAAAAACTGACTAACTGACTGAATTCATGAGCTCTGATGTAATAGTCAGTGCTGGCCTTAAAGGCGGGCATTGGCCTCTCTTCTTGCTCCAGACTGAGGGGCTTCTGGCATCTGTTGAGCGTCTGGACATCGTTGTCTTTCAGCTCCTCGGCTTCGAAGTGTTTGGTAGAAATTGCAGGTAATACCAAGTATTACTTGACAGGGATCGCGACGTGAACGCTTCTACCTTTATCCACCTCATGGGTGCACCATATTAATATTTCATACAAGTTGAATTAGGATCAGTCTCAAATTATCTGAACCCTATTAAGAGTTTTTCAAATTAATGATTCAAGCCAGGTAGGTTGGCCTGGGCTCAAATGATCCAAATCCTATCATGGGTCTTCCATATTAATGATTCAAAAACGTTTTTCTTGCACTGGAATAAGATTATCTGAATCCTATCGTAGGCCTTCGGTATTAACGATTCAACACAAGTTAAACTTCCCCTGGCCTCAACTTATCCGAAACCTATCACGGGCACCTTCTACATTAATGTTTAACACCGTTTAAACTTGGACGAGGCACAAATGATCTGAATCGCAGCCAAGGTGTATCCCACTTCAAACAAACGCTCGTGTATACGGATCAACATTACTAGAAGAAAAAAATATTTATAAAACTCATCCAAAAAATCATGCAGAGTCGATACAAAATCCAGAGTTGCCAAAAAAACGAATTTAGCTAAAATGACCCTAAAGTTATTTGTGCCGCGCCGGTGGATTATTGTAATATTTATTTTTTATCACCATTTATTTGCCGAAGCAGCACAAAAACTTAGTTTTCTCTCCCATCCACCCATCCTCCAACCC
>JAZEWU010000054.1:2104575-2115229 GCA_036362915.1 Geotria australis | reverse complement strand
GTATTTGCTACCTGCCACCAGAGTGTGCACTTCCAAACTCTGCAATAAGTAAATGACCGTAAAGCCTTCAAAGTCCTCCGGCTAGGACTATTGATGCGGCTCAATGCTGTTGTGCCAGGATGTTGGCTCTCTTCCTACCTGCGCCTTCATGTGAACATTTATTCCTTCCCCTGGCTTGGACTGTTGGTGCGGGTCAGTGGTGCCCTGGCTCTCTCTCTCGCTTCCGATCTGCGTCTGCTCGGGTACATCTGTCCCCTTCCTTGCTTGTTGTAGAATTATTATTAATCGCTATTGCTTGACTCTCAGTTAACCTGTCTTGATGTTATTGACATGCCGTTCTCTCCACAGCCTTTTGCAGTGCTTTGTGACCCTCGGGTAAAAGGCGCTCTATAAATGCTATTATTGTTATTATAAACGTGTACATAAAAAGGTATTGCAGATGCGCCAGGCCGCTTTAACGTAATAAGTAAAGTTTCACATTATGTGGTTGGTGGTCAGTCAGGTTTTATTTAAGCTGGAAGAAGGAACCGTTGAGCTATGCAGCTCTTTTAAACAGTTGTCCAGCGGCGAGGGGTGAGAAAGTTACAACATCTCAGGGAACCAGGGGCAATTTAGTGAGGACAATTAACCGAGGCAGCGTGTATTTGGACTGTGGGAGGTAACCGGAGTACCCGACGAAAACCCACGCACACACGGGGAGAACATGCAAACGCCACACTGAAAGGCACCCGAGCCGGGAATTAAACCCAGGTGCTTTTTGCTGCGAGGCGGCAGCGCTAGTCGCTACGCCACCGTGCCCCCCTGGTGGTAGATTTGGGAGGCCTTCATCCAGCAGTGGAGTGGAAACGGCTGATGGTAATGATCACCACCATCTCGTGGATTGCTAACAGCCATGGCAAAGCACTCAACCAATGCACTGATTGTTGGGTTTCAACGGAGAGTTCATCCACTTCGTGATTAAACTGGGTCCTTAGGTATTTTTTGCGAGTGGGTTGTCTCTCTCACATTACCATCGAGCATACGCAGATTTTAAAATTAAGATTCGATGTAATTTATAAGGGCCCTCCAGAGCTCCATTTAGTGGTCAGTCATAAGCGATAGATTTGGATGGCTGCATCTTCACTTTTTATTTATTTAGACCTATTTAAGAATTTAAAGCGCGTGGTTTGATTGACACGTGACGTTTTTTTTGCATGATGGGAAATGGTAGGCAGACCTACAAAAATCACGATGCGGTCTCGTTAAAGTGACTCGCGATTTGAGACGCAGCTCTGCGATGTCATCTTTCTCCGAGACACTGGGTTGTGCACTGCTCGCTGCCAGGGTTCCAATTCGAAATTCCGTCATGATGCCGATAGCGTGCGATCGCAATTTCACAAGACGTGAAAAGGAATGCGTAAAAAAAAAGATACAAAAAAAACATTACATTTTTATGCAGTCACTGGTGACCAGACTATGAAAATGTAACTTACTGCATTTGATAACCTGTTTTAATCGCAGGTACTGCCCCGATGTGAAATTGAACAAATGTATCTTACACAGTCGGTATGATGTGTTTTGCTAAGAAGCTCAGCAGCCGTGTTACTGATGAGCAGAACCACGCGTGGAAAATAACTTAAAAAGCCTACCACAGCCTGTGATGTTGTCTTGGATATACTAATTCGCTCTAACAATCATTAAATGTAGAACTACACTTTCATATCAATTCTCTTTATAGTGTATCCTTCAAACAAACCACGTGTGAATTATTGTTTCGTCGCTTAAGCGTTCTCGTGATTGAGGTTTTACACATTTTTTTTTTCACCAGCTCTTTTCGTTCGCTCTCTCTCTCTCTCTCCCCCCCCACGCAGAATATGACTTATTTTTTATTTTTTTCCGATCATTATTATAACGACACGAATTTCCGCTGAAAATCACTGCTCCGTGTGAGCTTCTAAGCGCGACCCTGGGTGGGGAATGGCACCAATTTTGCACCGCGAGGCTGAGGTGGGAGAGTCAGAAAGGGGGTGGTTTGGGTCTCATTAGTGTCTGTAAGTGGCCCTATTTATCACCGGGAAATAAGCTCAACGAAATGAGGGATGAGTTTAATATCACCGCATGCGAGCGAGAGAGCCCAACAAACGTACAATTCACCTTGATACCCACAGTGTGCCCCCCCTCCACCACAGTGGTGCCCCCCCCCCAACGTACTGGAATAAACCGGCTGTGCCAACTTCTACCAGCAGGCGTCAACGCCTGCATCCAATGCCCACAGATCTTCTTCTTTGCGATTCTTCGAAGCACGATGGTCAGCCTCTGGACATCACAGATTGTAACGCCGGATACATATTAGAGCTTGTTTTTTGTTTTAATACGTAGCTCTGTTTCGCTTCGGTGTTTTGTTAATCCTCCGTTATAACCAAGGAAATGTATCGGTACATTAATATAAAGCAGGCATGTGTGTGACCCGGAGCGTGTTTTATTTCACATAAGGCCCCTGGGCTATGTCGTTTGTCTGTGCCCACGCAAGTAACCACGTATCTCCCTTGTAACACGGCAAATGGTTAAACGGGAACATCCTGTTTCAAATTTAATCAATGTTACTGATGTAGGTTTGTCACGGTTCTCTATGCATGAGAATTTCTTGCCAAAATATGTTCTTTCGGCATAGCCGTTTCACCGAGAGTTTCCCACTCTCTCCTTCGCGACGTTTCGCCTCCCACACTGGACGCCATCCTCAGGAGTTCTGAGATTCAAACTCGTGAGGATTACTGAAGTAATGGTACTGCTAAACGACAAGCGAACGACACTCAATCCTTCACTGCGAGCGTCTTAGCGGCACTAACCGGCTACTCGAGAGGAATTAGTCTATATAGTTGAAAGTATAATTCACCTGTCAGTGAGGATAAGCCTCTCCCATATTCCCTGATTCAGAGGTACATTTCAGTTTCGAAAGGTTAAAGTTTTTTTAAAAATAAAATCCAGAATGGTCTTAACATTGCCGTGCGTTTGATAAGCAGGGTGATTCCAGGCATAAAAAAACGTTGTTAGGACGGTATTTCCCTTTGGAAATGAGCATTGTGGCAGCACTCAGGAGTGGAAATTCCACGTTTACATGGTGGGGACAGTTTATCCATAGGACAAGCGGTTATCGACTTCCAAAAAAATGTAGTTCAGTAGAGTATATACAATAAAAACGTAAATCCGGAATTCGTAATTTTCCCTTGGCAGCAAAGTCTTAAGTCTCAATGCTTACGTCCAAGATGATCCTGTATAGAATGTTTCCCAATTCTTACCAAAATTTATGCATTTTATATTATGTCTTGCCAAACACTACAGTACTACAGTACATTTGAAAATGTAGCAGTAGACTTACAAGCAATTGCGCCGTGTATTTTAAAAGTCTTTTCAATATACAACTTACAATACATTTTCGTTTAAGTATGTACATACATCCAAACTTTACAACAATTTTAAGTTTGTGTGGCGTTTTAAGCGACGTTAATCCCCACACTTAACAACACTCGTGGCCTCTCCTCATTCTGTGCAAAGTGACTAAAGTGGGGGGAGTCCAACCTCCTGGTTAAACACTCTGTAGGGATGACTGCCAACTGTGGCACTCGGCAAACACACAAGAAGGACAGTCTCATTATAAAATAAATCCAACTTCAAATGTCCATTTCGTGAACAATCCACGAGCAACACTGCTGATCTTGATTCACGGCCAGTTGCCATCTGGTCCTGGGTTTCCCTCAGAATCGGCGTCCTCGCTTTGAGGTAGCTTTACCTGGGAAATCTTCTTAAGTTTCCCGCGCGACATTGAAACATCCAGATGTTTGCCAGTTATACACGTAACTTGTGTCATCCTGTTCACGCGACAGGTCTCCCCCAAAAGTTGTTCGTACATAACAAAGGTGGTAACGCTGCTCGGACGTTTGAAATATGGAGAACGCTGAACGACCACGTGTTGTGGTGAAGTACAGTGCTTTTGTGGTTTCCACTTGCTGTTGCGAGTCACCGAATTTGCGCAACTTTTTACAGTGACTAAAAACGACAACGCGACATCGCTCGGACAAATGTAATTTCAGACAACGTTGTGACTTTTTACACTTTGCATATTATAGTAACTCCGTAGTTCACAATTCCCGAGCGCTTACCTTTTCAGCCTTCCATTTTCATTTGCTGCAATCCGCCCGCGGGTCCGATTTCTTTACGAGGGCAGGTAATTATAATACGGTATGTTTTGATCCCTAATGACATTTAAAATGTACAATTTACAAACGCGAGGCACGGCTTTTCGTTCGTTGTCGAGGGTATTTGAAGAGAGAACGACTCGGAGACGCGAGGCAGTCGTGGGCGGGGAAGGAAGCCACGCGTTAACTAACATTTGCCAGACACTATGTTCTATATGGAGAGCGATTTTTATACACTGTCGATCAAACAACGATTGTTATTGATTATATGAGGAAACTGGGGAAACACGGAGGAAAACCGAACTGAACAGGGGAGGACACACAAACTCCTGAAAGAATGGCGCTAAAAGGCGGGAATCGAATCGGACCTAGATTCCCGCCTTCCGGCGCCACCCTGGTTTAACAGTTAAATTATTCATCATATATTGAAGTATAATTATCAACGGCATGTTACTTGAGGAAATGTTATATATGTTGAGTTATCGCCAATACATCACACGCAATGTGTTTGATTTTCAACAAGAGAAACCGTCTCATTTGTTACCTGTTTGATTATACGCAATATATTACTGAACCATTTCCATGCGATGTGTTTGATTCTAGGCAATATATATGCTGCATTGAAATATATGTTTGATTTTCAACAGCATTTGGCTAACTTACCGCCAATATATTTACGTATATTTCCTGTTTATTTGCTCTGGTTTCGATTGGACACAACCCTATATTGAATATTGCTCTCAACAGCTGCTCTTTAGGGATAGCCATGTTGAGTGTTCCTCCCCTCGACACGTCTATAAGGAATAAACAGCTCTTTAGAGGGGATCAAGGTAGAGGCGTTCACGTCGCGATCCCTGTCAAGTAATACTTGGTATTACCTGAAAATTCTACCAAACACTTCGAAGCCGAGGAGCTGAAAGACAACGATGTCCGGAAGCTCAACAGATGTCAGAGGCCCCCTCAGTCTGGAGCAAGAAGAGACGCCAATGCCCGCCGCCTTTAAGGCCAGCACTAACTATTATATCTGTAAATGTTGAAGGGCTGTCTGCAACTAAAGAACAACTTTCTGCAATGGGAAACTGTCATATAGCCATCACGCTTCGAAGAATCGAATCGATCGATCGAGCTCTTTAGAGAAATGCTCATACGTCGAGCTGTGAAAACCTACAATCAGTGCCCATATCTTCTGCTCTGTATTCATGTAGCTTGCTTCCCTCACCACCACTACCACCAATCACCCTCCCTTACAACAACAACCACCACCGTTCGCCACTAAGTGGCGGTGACATCACCACAGCGCTTGTGCCAGGCCAGGTGCACCTTGAGGCCACATTTCAGTGTCGATGGCTTGCTGACAGGTCACGGGACAGACCCAGATGCCATGGATTGACTGACATAACCGGCCGATGCACCACCTGTGCTCCGGACTATGCAAACATGCTGTGCTTTATCTGCTCAGTGCTTCCGTTGTTGTGAGCGTCTCTCCTCTGCCTTCCCGCTGTTATTGGAGGGCCGACTGTCTCCAAAATTCCAGTAGAGTCCTTCACGAACCTCCTCCACAGAGGCTGATCTTGACACCGCTGGTACCCGTCTTCAGAAAGTCCACCTCAGCTCCAGGTCGTCCTGTGCAACCGTCAGTCCATCTCTAGTCCGTTCCGCGCCCGTTTAGCCCCCTCTATCCTGTCAAACAGTAGCTGCTTGGGAATGTAAATACAAAGATCCCCCGTATAGCCTTAACAGACTGTCAGGGCAAGTGCCGTCAGCGAG
Source organism: Geotria australis (assembly GCA_036362915.1). NCBI lineage: Eukaryota > Metazoa > Chordata > Hyperoartia > Petromyzontiformes > Geotriidae > Geotria > Geotria australis. The sequence goes on along the minus strand of JAZEWU010000054.1, from coordinate 2,109,290 downwards.
CACCTATGCAGATCGACACGGCACACGAGGAGGTGGGTGATCAGCGGGCTACATGACACAGCCAACGCAGTCTCATCCGCGGGAGGAGCTCACTGATGGGACTATGTTCCAGATCTTTCAAGAATTAGCGAGCACACTCTGTAGCACAAACACACCACGTCTACCACACACCACACACCATACACATAACGTCGGGAAGGAGAGAGGTGCAACGCTCGACACGGCTATCCCGACAGAGCAGCTCTTGAGGTGCATTTTGAAATTATCGAGCCGTGAAACCTTACATGAATACTCTACAGAGCAGCAGCTGAAATAAGTAAACAAAACCCACTCTCTGGGCAAAAGCTGTTGAAAAATCAAACATATAGGTCACTGCAGAATGTGATATATTGTCGATAATCAAACGTATATGAGTAGCCGAGGAAACTAATTAAATACATTGTCAATAAGCGAGGCAAAAAGCTGTTGAAAAACGAACATATTAGTCTAACGCGGCACGTGTTATATACTGCCGAAAATCAAACAAAATCTACATTTTTTGTAATACATTGCATAATCAAAGACATCAGAAAATGGGGCCAGATAATTTATTGTTCAAAATCAAACATACGTAGAAATAGGACGAGTTCTCTATCTTTGAAAACCAAACACACTGCGTGTCACGTAATGTCGGTAATTAAACTTATATAACATTTCCTTATGTAAATATGTTGCTGAAAATTCTACTTTAATACATCATCAATGATTAAACATATATGCTGCAATGTGCGATATGTTTCCAACAATCAAACATATATGTCCATTGGTAATATCATGATTATTAAACAAACATTAAGGATCATACATAGCAACAAATATAATGCCATATTATCAACCGATGGGGCAAATGAGATTTGGGCTCGAATCTCGCAGCGAGATGGACCTTGCAGGGATGGGGGTCAGCGTGCGGAGTCCATCCAGCGGTGGATAGATCACGGCTGGTGACGATGAACTTAAGCCCGTTATGTTCGGGGAATTAATATAATAGCAACAGAGGAATTCAAAAACTGGCATCGAGCATAGAGGCAAGTGGCACGGCCCTAGTTCTGGAAATCTGAATCTCCGCTCAGGATGGACTGGGAGACGAAACGTAGCGAGCAGCTCTCGAGAGCAATTCTCACACATCGAGCCGTTAGAAACCCGCATCAGTACAAACTGAGATAACGCCACGTGACACTTCTGCATGAGGCTACGCTTATAATTTCCAGCTGCCACAATGAATATAACACTTTTTTGTCACGATCGCAAAAAAAATATACTAAAACGTTTGTGATACTTTAACCATTCATTGTGAGTTAGATAACACTTTAACGATCGGGGTTGGTTGTTAGGGTTAGCTTTAGGGTTCATCTGTGGTTCTGGGTAGCCCATCCTGAGAGGGGGGGAGATTCAAAATTTGAGAAGGGCCGTGAGTGATTATGTACAGTTATGGTTACGCGTGAGGCGGGAGTAGCTCTGCCACGTTTGAGTCCATCATTCAATGAGCGTGACAGTGATCTCTGACCGCATTTACATAATTGCTTCTTAATTTATGACTCGTAAACGGGGCGCAAAGCCGTGTACGTGGGAGTAAATTACAACCGCGCTGACACTTAGTATTCGTGTGCGTTGCGAACGAGTGTTACCACCTCGGAGGCACAGAAAACGGAACACATCGGTGGGGGTAAACAGAATAAGAGAGAGAGAAATGACTGTATATGTAACTGCGCTGATGTAGATTTTCACGGCTCGATGTGTGAGGCATCACCAGGCTCCCCGTACTTGTAACTGGCAAAAAATCCACCCCCCCCCCGGGACTTTGAAGAATGACTTGTTCCTGGAAAAACGTATAGATTTCCCAGGACAGCTGCCCTCTAAAAATGCAAGTACGATCCGGGAAAAAACCGGGACGGATGGCAACCTTAGTTGCAACGTTCTGTGTCCCGTTTCTCTCCGCAGCTATTTCACTCGCGTAACGCAAAAGCTTAACCTACCGCGGCCAGACTCTCTCCATCCTAATCCGAATCGCTCTCGACTTCCCGCCGCCCGCCCCCCTTCCACTCGCTCGTGGTGTGGGAGATAAATTAGGGTACGAAATGAGACATGCACAGCGCGACGCGCAAGCACCTGCAGGCTTCTCCTCTCAACGCCACGACCATTGTTATTTTTTTTTCTCTTCACACTTTCCGTACGAAAAAAAGATTCAAATGCCACACGTTAAAAAACCCGAAGCTCCACTTGAGCTGTCGGGACGGGGAACCCGCAAGGAAACGTCTCGCGGATAATCAATTTTAAGAGACTTCCAATTCCGCGAGGTTCGATTTGGTTTTTTTGTTATTATCTTCGTTGGCGGCGATGTCAAACGGACGTCAGCCACCTTTACATTTCTCCCTCGCGCGATCTATCTATCTCTCTCCATCCCTGCTCCGTGGATCCCCAACAATCCTGCTTCAATGTTGATTGTTTAATTTGGATTGGCGTTGTTTCCCCCTCGTGTTCGTCTCTGTCTTTCTGTCTCCCTATGTCTCCCCCTGTCGCTCACCCTTCCTCCCTGTCTTTAAGGAAGTGTTTGTCTTTAAGGAAGTGACGGCCATCTTAGGGGACGCTGGCAGATTTTTGCCGCTCTTAAGATTGCCAGTTTCACGACCTTTCAGCGTATTCGGAGCAGCCTTAATTACATCGTAATATATAGGAAGCAGTGCATGGCAATATGGCGCCGGCAAACCGCCTGGCTGCCTCCTCCGCCTCTCTGCGCTTTCCTCGCTACGCCTCTGAGTCGTTCTCACGTCGTATGATTATAATAATAATAATAGCATTTATATAGCGCCTTTCACCCGAGGGTCACAAAGCGCTGCACAAAGCTGCAGAGAGAACTATATCCGACATTAAATGAATATCCATCCATCCATTTTCTAAACCGCTTATCCTGGTGAGGGGTCGCGGTGACCAGACATCCCTTTCCTCAGCAACATATTCTAGCTCTTGAATGAATCTGTTCCCAGCTCTTGAATGAATATGTGCGTGTTATAAATGTAAAATTATTATTCTATTTATAATGCGCACATATTCATTGAATTCTGAAGGTACTAATTCGAAGAGAGAACGATTCAGAGAGGTGGGTGAGGGGGGGAAGGCAGCCACGCAGTGTGCCGGCGCCCAACATTTTGCCACGCACTGCGTCCTTAATATTATGATGCTATCGGGAAATGAATTAATGAGCGTTTTTGTTTCAAGTTGCGGGAGGAAACCGGAGAACCAGAAGGGAACGCACGCAGAACAGGGGTGAGAACGCGCAAACGCCGTACAGAAACATCTCCGAGATGGGAATCGAACCACCCCGGGCAGGACCTTCTTTCTGTGAGGCACGGATATTATTACGCCTGCGCCACCCTGCCTTAATTGCATATCACAAAGTACCAATTTAGCTAGTCAGCAATGGTTCTCTTATGGATAAAGTGGTCTCGATTGTGCACAGTTTGCAATTCCGGCACCGCTAATGAAGATGAGCACTGCATGAGGTCTGTTTGAATATGGAGACACGAATACGCATCGTATTCGTTCCTAGGACCCAATTACTCTTAATAGGTCTGATCTCATTAGACCAGGTAAAACCTAGCGGCACTAAGCATGCTTAGTACTTGTGTGGCAGTAGACCTGGCAATACCAGGTGTTGGCAGTATGGCAATGCATTCTTGAATCCATCTGTGTGGAGCTGTGCATCGTTCCCCCCTCTCTTATACATGCATCTTCCCCCGGCATTGTGCTTAAACAGGAACATGTAATAATAATTATAGTATTTTATAGAACGCCTTTCACCCGAGGGTCACAAAGCGTTGCACAAGGGCCGCGGAGAGAATGGCATTTCAACATCGTCAGAAAAAAACAATTAATAAAAACCAAAGCAACAAAAATTATATGATTAAGGCTGCTTTGAATACACTGAAAGGAGTGAAACGGGCAATCTGAAGAGCGGCAACAATCTGCCAGCGTCCCCTAACATGGCCGTCACTTCCTTAAAAACAAACACGGAGGGAGACAGGGAGGGAGGGTGAGCGACAAGGGGAGACATAGGGACACAGAGACAGGAAGACAGAGAGACAGACATGAGGGAGAAACAACGCCAATCTAAATTGAACAATTAACATTGAAGCACAAGAACATATAACATAGACACACGCAACAGTAACGAAGAAACGCAGCTATTTCTAACAACAACAAAAACATAACTTTCACACGCGACACCTGGGCCACACCACGAGGCGAGTCTAGGCAAGGCAGGCCTTACATAAACTGGGCCAGGAGTCGGCCGTGTAAAACAGACAAAAAACAAGCAACAATAAAAGCCTGGCAGACAACAGAAAACAAACACCAAAGTTACATAGAAACAAGCTATTAACTAAAGAGAAAAGGAACAGATGAAAAGTGCTAAATGTATAACAAATCAAAGTTAAATAAATACGCTCAACACAGGGAGCTGTAGCCCAAGTGAGAAATACATCCTAAGGAGTGCTTCGCTGGGATGTTTGCCCGACTAATGTTTAATTGGATGTCGATTGCGTTATCGTCTTATTGGTTGCTAGTTTGTGTATCCTTTTTAGTAGGTTAGGTGGGGGTGAAGGTAGAAGCGTTCACATCACGATCCCTGTCAAGTAATACTTGGTATTACCTTCAAATTCTACCAAACACTTCGAAGCCGA
>JAZEWU010000054.1:2088246-2100432 GCA_036362915.1 Geotria australis | reverse complement strand
CATTGGCCTCTGTTCTTGCTGCAGACTGAGGGGGCTTCTGGCATCTGTTGGTTTCGAAGTGTTTGGTAGAATTTGCAGGTAATACCAAGTATTACTTGACAGGGATCGCGACGTGAACGCTTCTTACCTTGATCCCTTCTCTTCTCTTCAAAGCTGTTCTTTCGGGATAGCTGTGTCTAGCGCTCTCCCTCTCTCGACACGGCTATCCCAAAAGAGCAGCTTTGAAGAGCAACCATTATGATTCGAGCCGTGAGAACCTACAACAGAACAACCACCGCTGACTTTTCCGCAAAGTGAAACATATTTTATCGACCTCTGAGGGATGATTAGCTGAGTCAACCCTCAACCAGGAATTGAACTCGAAACCTTCCGATTGTGAGTCGCCTAATCCTACCCTCTGAGCCACAGGGCCGACTGTAAAATAATTTCGATGCATCGTAAACGGTGAAACTTCCAATAGCAAAGCAACGGGGTCTCATTAACATAATACCTATAATATATTAATACAATTTATAATGCGCACATATTCAATTTTCGAAGGTATTCATTGAAAGAGAGAACGACTCAGAGGTGCGAGGAAACCAGGATGCAGACATTGCATCCTGGATATTATATTATCGGCGAATTAATTAACGTGTTTTTTTTATCTAGTCGTGGGAAGAATCCGGAGAACCCGGAGGAAACCCACACAGAACAAGAGGCGAGTAACACACCAACTCCATGCGGAAAGGCGCCAGGTGCCGGGAATCAAACCGCCTCCGGTGGGTCTTTCTTTCTGCGAGGCGCAGATGTCACCTCTGTGCCACCCTGCGGTAAAATACTTTACATTAGAATTATTAAAGCGCTGGGAGAAACTTGCGCAGAACCACCTCGCGCGGCTGTCTTGTTTGGGTAGCTGGCACAGTTTATTACGTATGCATTTCAGTTTTATATTTTATGGTGACTGGGCACCAGACCTGCAAATCGATTGTCTAAAGAAGGCTGGTTGGCCAGAGTCAAAGAGCTTGCCTCTTAATCCCAAGGTTCAGTGGTTTGAGCCCTGTGCCAGCTGATTTATGTCTCAGAGACGTTCTAAAAAAATACCGGTCTGGACCTGAATACAAGGCGTACCTTTGTAAACGGATAGAATGCGTTCTCGAGGGTTGTCCGCTCAGCGATAATTCCGTTAACAGAGGTCATTATAACGTGGTCTATTTATCAAATTAATACGATAATAATTATACCGTACGACAACTTGTAATAATGCGGTGTATCAGTAAAAATAATACCCTACGCATGTTTATAAAACATGTGCAGCGCTTTGTGACCCTCGAGTGAAAGGCGCTATATAAAACGCTATTATTATTATAATAAACAGTGCCTTGTGATGGATTGTGATGGATCCTGGGTATAGCCCTGCCTTGTGCCCTGTGTCTGGTGGGATAGACTCCGGCTCACCGCAACCCTGCGCAGGATTAAGCGGTTTCTGACAATGAATGAATGAATGTTTGTGGACAATGTATGATTCACTGAAGCCTTGGGAGTGCAGCGCAAGTGCTGTACTTACTGTTGTGGAATATTTTTTTTAATAAATATTTTTTCTTGTCCGTTAAGTGACAATTATTAGTTGTTCTTTCTGTCGTTGTTGACATGCCGTTCTCTCCGCGGCCCTTGTGCAGCGCTTTGTGACCCTCGGGTCGATTCGATTCTTCGAAGCGTGATGGTGATATGACAGTTTAACCATTGCAACAAGTTCTTCTTTAGTTGCAGACAGCCCTTCAACATTTAGAGATATAATAGTCAGTGCTGGCCTTAAAGGCGGCGGGCATTGGCCTCTCTTCTTGGTCCAGACTGAGGGGCTTCTTGCATCTGTTGAGCTTCTGGCTTCGAAGTGTTTGGTAGAATTCGCAGGTAATACCAAGTATTACTTCGAAGCCGAGCTGAAAGACAACGATATCCAGACGCTGACCATCGTGCTTCGAAGAATCGCAAAGAAGAAGACTTGACAGGGATCGCGACGTGAACGCTTCTACCTTGTCATATCACCATTACGCTTCGAAGAATCGAAAAGAAGAAGATTATTATTATTAATTCGTTGGCCGAGGCTTCGTTGAAAGCGGTATGCGTGTATCTCAAACGCGCAATGTGTTTGTGAGACTTTGGCGAATGTGTGCCTTGCACAAACAGCCAAACCGCAGCCTGCCATCCGGCGTTTCATAAGCATTCACGGATATAGATTTATTTCGTTAAAACTTCCGTGCGACCTAACCCATCACCTCCTTCCTCCTGGCGTTGTTTACAACCCGTCAGCGGTTAGATTTTCGTTTTTATTTACACGCTCTTTCCGCAGCCGGCTTTGTGAAAACTTCACGATAAACTTCTCCGCTCTGGGAAACCCAATCGGTCTGCCTCTCCGACGCGGCGTTTTACCGCGGCGGCGTTTAAAAAAGCCTCCGCGATTAAAATCGTTTGTACCCTTACCGGCAATAAGAACACAGTGTTAAGATGTTTAAACACCAAGCGAACACCTTTTTACAAAGGCTCCAACGTGCAGGTGGTAGCCACCCATACTTGTGGCGTAATCATGCAAAAATTAATTAGTCGCAATGCATTGTCGTGCAAGCTTATTGGCCAACACAATCCAACGCGGCGAAGACGCGTAATTTACGTTGATGTCCTAATAACTTTGATCGCGCCTGACGACGCCTCCGACCGCGGGAGGCGAAACGTCGCGAGGGAAAAGAAGGAGCTCGCTGAGTGACGCGGCCATCCCGTCGATGTACGTCGATGGGGAGCGGTGGCTCAGCGGTTAGCACGCCGGGCTCAAAACCTGGCGGCCTGAGTTCGAATCCCAGGGGGAGGCCTATGAACCGGTCCTGGGCCTTCTGCTGGGTCGACTCAGCCACAAATAAGTACCTGGTGCGGTGCGTAAATATCGCCACTGGGGAGACAAAGGCGGCCGGGCGTGGTGCTGGCGACCCACCCCGCTCGCGCGCCGTGTCCGCCTTCACAGGCGCAACTCGCTAACGGCACTTGCCCTTTACAGTCTGTTAAGGCTACACGGGGGATCTTTGTCTTTGCGCATAAATGGCAACAGGCGATCCAGCCGAGTTCCACTCGCGACCTCTCGATTCCCCGCTGCTTTCTCCAAACGGCCAATTAGCAGCAAGAGGCTTCCTCTGTGAGCGGGGGGGGTGAAAGCAACCGAACGTTTCTTAGCGGTACAGTCGTATCGCAACCTCCTCGCTCGATCAACGGATAGAGCGATCGACGGATAGCTCGATCGATGGATGGATCGATCATCGGACAGATGGATTGTCCGACAGATCGATCGACGGGCAGATCGATCGTCTGAGCAGCGGAACATTTTCCCGCAGCTCGCCGACTCCCGGGAGATCAAGGTAGAAGCGTTCACGTCGCGATCCCTGACAAGTAATACTTGGTGTTTACCTGCAAATTCTACCAAACACTTCGAAGCCGAGGAGCTGAAAGACAACGATGTCCAGAAGCTCAACAGACGCCAGAAGCCCCTCAGTCTTGAGCAAGAAGAGAGGCCAATGCCCGCCGCCTTTAAGGCCAGCACTGACTATTATATCTCTAAATATTGAAGGGCTGTCTGCGACTAAAGAAGAACTTGTTGCAAGGGGGAAACTGTCATATAATATTGGTGTCCCTATGTCTCCCCCTGTTGCTCACCCTCCCTCCCTGTCTCCCTCCGTGTTTGTCTTTAAGGAAGTGACGACCATCTTAGGGGACGCTGGCAGATTTGTGCCGCTCTTAAGATTGCCAGTTTCATGACCTTTCAGTGTATTAGAAGCAGCCTTAATCATTTAATTTTCGTTACTTTGGTTTTATCAGCTGTTTTTTTTCCCCTGTCGTTGACATGCTTGTTCTCTCCGATGCCCTTGTGCAGCGCTGTGTGACCCTCGGGTGAACGGCGCTCTATAAAATGCCATTATTATTATCATTATAACCATCACGCTTCGAAGAATCGAATTCGACTCTTCGATTGGATGCCCCCCCCATGAAATGGATGCGCGGCCCTTACCTCGACGCCGGCTCGGCGCACCGTGGGGAAGGTGGCGTTGAGCTCCCCGAATCCGCGGCCTTCCTCCGCGTCGTCGCGAGGCGGCTGCTGAGGCGGCTGCCTGGCCTCGTGCGGCTTCACCTCGTGCGTGTTCATGTTGCCGACGTGCGGCCGCTGGGCCACGGGGGTCAGGGTGACGGCGGCCGCGGCCGCGCCGTGGCCGACCGACGGGCCGGCGTCGGGGGTCGTCGCCGCTAACGGGGGGCCTCCAGGCGGCCAGCGGGGCGCTCCGTCGTCACCGCCGACGCTCCTGGCTCCGTCTCCACCGGAAGGTCCTGCTCCGCCGCGCTGGCCGGCGTCCCACCGCGGAATGTGGGTCCTGTAGCTCCCCTCGTAGGTGGCCAGGGACATGGTCTTGCCTGCGCGCGGCGACACGGACAGATAGATGTTTATTATTACGGTGGTTCGGGCATATAATAATAATAACAATAACAATATTTATAGAGCGCCTTTTATCCGAGGGTCACAAAGCGCCGAACAGGGCTGTGCGGAAAATGGCATGTCAACAACATCAAGACAGATCAACTGAAAGTCAGGCAATAGCGATGAATTACAGAAATGCTCCCCCGGGAAGTCTGCCAGGCACGGCCCACTGGGCGGAGACCTAGAGGCCGACCCAGGACATGCTGAAGGGATTATATCCTTCGGCTGGCCTGGGAACGCCTGGGAATCTTTCCTAGGAAGAGCTGAAATCTGTTGCTGAGGAAAGGGATGTCTGGTCCACTCTCCTTGGACTGCTCTGCTGCCACCGCGTCCCTCACCAGGACAAGCGGTTTAGAAAATGGATGGATGGATGTGGATGGATTTGATTGCACGCTGGGTGTAGGTAGTGAGTTGTCTAGCTCTCGCTTTCGTAAAAAAAAAAAAAATCCCATTCTGTGCAGTGTTCAAACTTTTTGCGCCGTTTTACAGGGTTGCAGGACGAACCGAAAGAATATTATAAAACCGAGCAACGCGATTTTCTTCCCGGGAAATTGGTGGGCAAACAAATAGGAATTCTGCTGCAGTAGTTGAAGCTTTTGGTGCAAGAGTGATTTCATTATTCTGGCTGAAGCGACTCACGCTGCGCCCTGAATAGATACGTCTTCGTGGTTAAGCCCCACTAACCCGAAAGGTGGTTATCAGAAAATTCTATCACGGGACGTCTCGAAAAGTGTCGCGAAATGTAGGTTTGTCACGGTGGCTCGATAATAATAATAATAATAGCATTTATATAGCGCCTTTCACCCGAGGGTCACAAAGCGCTGCACAAGGCTGTGGAGAGAAGAGAATTGCGCGAAGAGAATTGCTCTCCAGAGCTGCTCTTTCGGGATAGCCGTGTCACTGAGTGTTCCCTCTTCTCTCCTTCGCGACGTTTCGCCTCCCACGTTTGAGATGAGCCTGACGATGCCTCCGACGCGAGAGGCGAAACGTCGCGGCAAAACCGCCTGGCTGCCTCCCCCGCCTCTCCTCGCGCCTCTGAGTCGTTCTCTCGTCGAATTAATACCTTCGACATTGCATGAATATGTGCGCGTTATACATGTGAAATTATTACTATTATAAGGTAACGCTCGACACGGCTATCCCGAAAGTGCTGCTCTTAAGAGCAATCCTCGCATTGCCATATTCAGGTAATTTCCTGGGCGTCCCCTAGGTCGACTCATCAAACATCAGTTTCACGACCTTTCAGTGTATTCGAAGCAGCCTTAATCATTAACATTTTTTTGTTTTGTTTTTTTTCATTAGTTTATTTCTGTCGTTGTTGACATGCCGTTCTCTCCGCGGTCCTTGAGCGGCGCTTTGTGACCCTCGGGTGAAATGCGCTCTATAAAATGCTATTATTATTATCATCAGGACTGCGGGGTGAAATATTGTCAGTGAGTGTATATTAAAGCCATTCGGGCCTTGATAGTCTTTAGCTAGCAGCACTTGCCCCCATAGGGCGAGAGAGGGGACTCTTGTCATTGTGTGTGAGATTACGCTGCCAAGCAGGGAGCAACGCGGCACAGACAAAGCAACGTTTTATCTCGGCTTTTCGTGTAAATTACGCATTTAATCCACAATATCCGCGCGAGACGCTGCAAACCGCAGGGAGGTTGGCCCCCTTAAAGCTCCGCTTCGCTCACAGCTGGCCTGATTATAATAATAGCATTTAAAATTAACTCGTTGGCTTTCATGACCAATGTTGTCTGTCTCCCTCCGTGTTTGTCTTTAAGGAAGTGACGGCCATCTTAGGGGACGCTGGCAGATTTTTGCCGCTCTTAAGATTGCCAATTTCACGACCTTTCAGTATATTCGAAGCAGCCTTAATCATTTAATGTTGTTTCCTTTGGTTTTTATTGGTTGGTTTTTCTTTCATTGTTGACATGCCGTTCTTTTCGCGGCCCTTGTGCAGCGCTTTGTGACCCTCCGGTGAAAGGCGCTATATAAAACGCTATTATAAACCTGGCAGCATGCCTTTGGACGGTGGGAGGAAACCCGAGTGCCCGGCGAAAACCCACGCGGACACGGGGAGAGAACACGCAAACTCCACACAGAAAGCCCCGCGAGCCGAGATTCGAACCGGGGACCTTCTTGCTGTGAGGCGGCAGCGATACCCACTACACCTCCGCTCCCACCCCCGAATCAGATCATGCTCAGGGAATTTTGTTGCGAAACGGAGTCGGGGAAAGAGGCCCGGGGACGATTATGCTTCGAGAGAGATATTTTTAAAAAGTGTTCACTTCGGAGGATGAATGGTTTCACCCGCGCGCGGGGCGGGTGGTGGGGTTGGGGGGCAGCGTCTGCCGAGTCCAATTCACACCCGGGGGGGCCACCTCGAGATTTCAAATTGAAATGACACTGGCCCTACTTTGGGGACTGCAAATCGCGCGAGCGTCTAACACGTATTAAAAGCTCCTATCTGTTAGCGCGAGTCCCCAATGCTCTCCGGCGCCGCAATCGACTTGAGAGTTGCCAGACTGAGAAGTTTTTGACATTCACCCGATGTGCCTGTGCGTGCGTTGCGCTTGCCGATGTTGCTAATAGTCCCATCCATCCGTTTTCATCCATACATCTTAGGGGACGCTGGCAGATTTTTGTCGCTCTTAAGATTGCCAATTTCACGACCTTTCAGTGTATTCGAAGTAGCCTTAATCATTTAATTTTTGCTGCTTTGTTTTTTGTTATTGGTTGTTTTTTTCTGTCGCTGTGCAGCGCTTTGTGACCCTCGGCTGAAAGGCGCTCTATAAAATCCTATTATAATATTATGATCCATCCATCAATTTTCAGAAACCGCTTCATATCATGTACAGGGTCGCGGTGAGCCGCAGCCTATCCCGGCAGACACAGGGCGCAAGGCAAGGCTATACCATTATTGGTATTATTATACCCAGGATGGGACGCCAGTCCATCACAGGGCACCGAGGGGGCGATTTAGTCAGCACGCCAATTAACCTATGCAGCAGAAAGCTGTCTTTGGACCGTGGGAGGAAAGCGGAGTGCACCCGGCGAAAACCACACGCGGACACGGGGGTGGCGAGCGAGCGAACACGCAAGCTCCACACAGAACGGCGACAACCCGAGCCGCGATTCAAACCCGGGGGCGCCTCTTGCTGTGAGCCTGCAGCGCTACTCACCTCTACACCACCACCGTGCCGGGCCCCATTTGCACGACAGTAAAAAAAAAATACGAAATTCATAACGCGAGGCGTTTTTCCACCAGCTCGTTCGCATTGCGAGGGTCGGCGAGGTTCACCGCGCAGCTCCGTCAACTTTTCCGTATCTCAGCCGCGACCGCCGCCGCTCGCTTGTAAATTGATTTCACCCGCACTGTGAATTATTTCCGCAAAGATTGTCGGAGCGTACAGTTTTCCGGCCGAATGCCGCAGACGGAGTTTGTAATAATCCGGCGCGCAAATTATCGGTATCTCTTGCAGACAGGAGTTGATGCTTGGTGTTTTACGCAAATTAAGCCGCGCGTTTCAATTACTCTTACCTGCAAATGACGCCGAGGCTGCCGCTGCTGCTAATCTTCTTCTTCTTCTTTGCGCGTGTTTCTGGGTGCGATGCCGCGATTCGCGGTCGATACCCATTTTCATCCATTACACGCGCTCCGACAACAACACCCGCGAAGACGTGATATGAAAAGTGTGAGAGCTCAAGGCCTTAACGTGACTTAATGCAACTTGAGACACCGGGGGAGAGTCCAATGAAGGCGTCTGTTAGAATGATTATATCGTTTATCGTGATGGAGGGGGTTTGCGTGTTTGAATGAAACCCAGAGCTGTGTCGCCTGGAGTCTAGCGCTCCTGCTTAGTGGTTTTTTTTAATCCTAGTATCTTAGGGGACGCTGGCAGAATGTTGCCGCTCTTAAGATTGCCAGTTTCACGACCTTTCAGTGTATTCGAAGCAGCCTTAATCATTTAATTTTTTGTTGCTTTGGTTTTAATTAGTTCTTTTTTCTGTCGTTGTGCAGCGCTTTGTGATCCTCTGGTTAAAGGCGCTCTATATAATGCTATTATTATTATTCACTGTCGAAGCTACTCATTCGACGAGAGAACGACTCAGAGGCGCGGCGAGGAAAGCGCAGAGAGGCGGAGGAGGCAGCCAGGCGGGGAATCCCCCCCTCTTTCTGAGGGGGGGATTCCCAGGCGTTCCCAGGCTAGCCGAAGGATATAATCCCTCCAGCGTGTCCTGGGTCGGTTTAAAAAAAAGTCTTCGATTAATATACCGTTTATATAGTTGTAGTAAAACATACTCCGGCAAAAAAGAAACATTGTACCGTAAAATTAACTCGAAGGCTTTCATGACCGATGTTACTCATAGTGAGGTTCTGTTTGTGAGTTTAGGTCGTGTGAAGGTGTGTAAGTGAAGTGCACCCGTCGATATGCCAGCTAGCTGTAATGCCAGCGAAACGTCGGTGCCATCTCTTGAGGTAAGTGATGCATGTGCTCGCTCGTGTACTCCGGCATATCGACGGGTGCACTTCACTTACACACCTTCACATGACCTAAACTCACAAACAGAACCTCACAATGTACCGTATATATATTCGGGGACGCTCGCAGATTTTTGCCGCTCTTAAGATTGCCAGTTTCACGACCTTTGAGTATATTCGAAGCAGCCTTAATCATGTTTTTTTGTTCCTTTGGTTTTTATTGATTTATGTTTCATTGTTGACATGCCGTTCTCTTCGCGGCCCTTGTGCAGCGCTTTGTGACCCTCGAGTGAAAGGCGCTATATAAAACGCTATTATTATTTATTATTATTATTATTATATCTCGTATGACGGTTTTGTGACGTCGTACAGCCTTGGGGGCCTCACGCTACCTGGAGCCCAGGGGCCTACACAATCTTAATCCGGCTCTAGCCTCACTCAGGGTTCTGGGTTAGCGAGTGAACCAGCTTCACACCTTGTTGATATTCCCCCCTTGAGCGTTTAACCCGTGACAAATATCGTCTCATTTTCTCAGGGCTCCGATAATAATGATAATTTAAGAAACCAATTAATAAGACAGAAATAGATTAATAACGTTCTCTGTTTATTGCCTAGACGTTAATTTAATGTGGGCATGCTTAAAACAAAGTATTAAGCATGCTGAGAACGAAATAAGAGCGTTCAATCAAAATCGGTTTTAGATACAAACGCAAATTGGCTGAACTATTAGGGTAATACATCTTTGAAGGGCGACCAGTAAATACTTCTGAATGTTTGGAGCACACTGGTGCAATGGAAATCAACGGGGGTATAATAGTATTTTATAGAGCGCCTTTCACCCGAGGGTCACAAAGCGCTGCACAAGGGCCGCGGAGAGAACGGCATGTCAACAACGACAGAAAAAAACAACTTATAAAAATTAGCAAAGCAACAAAAGTTAAACGATTAAGGCTGCTTCAAATACACCGAAAGGTCGTGAAACTGGCAATCTTAAGAGCGGCAATAATCTGCCAGCGTCCCCTAAGATGGCCGTCACTTCCTTACACAGTGGTATACACGGTCAGTCGATCTTGCTGGAAGCTGGAAGGGACCGTTTAGCCATGTAGCTCTTTTTAACAGTTGTCCAGCGGGGAGGGGCAAGCATGTCACAACATCTCAGCGCACCAGGGGGCAATTCAGACAGGATAATTAAGTTAGGCAGCCGCGTGCCTTTGGACTGTGGGAGGAAACCGGATTACTGTGCTAATACGGTATGTTGAAATGTACGCGTCAAAATATACCCAAAGTCAAATATACCCCGTATAGCCTCTCACAGGTTGTTGGGGGCAAGTGCAGTTAGCAGGTGCCTATCTAAGGCTGGAAGGATACACGAAGGGGGGTGGTGTTACCAGCATCACGCCCGGCCACCTTTGTCTTCCCTATTGCTGATGTTAACACGCCGCATCAGGTGCTCATTTGAGGCTGAGTTGACCTGGGAGCGACCCCTAACCGGTTCATATATTCATCTACTGACGTTGGCCATGAGCGGGACTCGAACTAGGGTCACCGGGTTAGCAGGAGAACAATACACTGACCGCTACACTACCGACACAAAGACAAAGATCCCCCGTATAGGCTTAACAGACTGTAGGGGCACGTGCCGCCACCCACATATGTACACACACACAAGAAAACAAACACACACACAGCAATTCAAACACAAAGGTCCCATTTAACCTTATGTCAAGGCCAGCCCGACACAAGGCCAGCGAGCACCATAACAAAAGACAAATATCCCCCGTATAGCCTTTAACAGACTATAGGGTCGAGCGCTCTTTGCGAGTAGCACCTATTAAGGCCGGCACAGCACACGCAGAGGGGGTGGGTGGCCAGCGCTAGGCCCGGCCGCCTTTGTCTCTCCTAGCGGCAATGTTTACACACCGCGCCAGCAGACTTGATTTGAGCGGGAACCAAACTCGGCTCGCCATGTTTGTAAGCCCAGCGCGCTAACCGCTACCCCGGCCATTCTAAACCGGTGGGGTCGCGACCCATCAGTGGGCCCAGGAGCGCCAACTAACTGTCCGTGGAGAGCTGACCCGAGTGGGGGCCTTGAAGTGAAACATGTTGAGAATCCCCTGCGCTAGACTCTACCGCTCCCCTGTGTGTGTATGAATCAGCACCATACAAAGACAAAGATCCCGCGTATAGCCTTAACAGACTGTAGGGTCAAGTGCCGTTAGCGAGCAGCACACTAGCCGGTGGGGTCTCCAGCGCCGCTCCCGGCCGCATTTGTCTCCCCCGGGTGGCGATGTTTAACACACACCGCAACCGGGTTACTTGTTCGAAGCCGAGTCGACCTAGCGGCGGTGGACCGGTTCGGATAATCGTCAACCCCTCCAATTCCTCCGGGGCTTCTCCTGGCGCGAACGCCGTAAATCAGTTCCGCCACTCGCCGGAGCTCTCCATAAATTGTCTCTGTCAATACGGCCTGTCATAAGCGATCCTGCTCAATACTCGCTCACGCGCGGCTAATAAATTACACTAATCAATTGCTGTTGCTCTTTGCTCAGGTTGGTTTTTTTTTCTCTCTCTCTCGCAGCGACAGCCTCCAGGGCCACTTGGTAGCAAAGCCCACCCCCCCCTAACGGCACTTTCAAGGTCACAGTTGCAAAGCTTGAGCGATTGTCGCAGCGTCGCGCGTAGTAGTGAATTCGAATTCGATTAGATTCTTCGAAGCGTGATGGTTATATGACAGTTTCCCCATTGCAACAAGTTCTTCTTTAGTTGGAGACAGCCCTTCAACGTTTAGAGATATAATAGTCGGTGCTGGCCTTAAAAGGCGGGCATTGGTCTCTCGTCTTGCTCCAGACTGAGGGGCTTCTGGTATCTGTTGAGCTTCTGGACATCGTTGTCTTTCAGCTCCTCGGCTTCGAAATGTTTGGTAGAATTTGCAGGTAATACCAAGTTTTACTTGACAGGGATCGCGACGTGAACGCTTCTACCTTAATCCTCGGTAGTGAGTTAGATTGTATAATAATAATAATAATTTTACAGGGGCGGCACGGTGGCCCAGTGGGTAGCGCTACCGCCTCACAGCAAGAAGTTGCCGGGTTCGAATCTCGGCTCGGGTGCCTTTCTGTGTGGAGTTTGCGTGTTCTCTCCCCGTGTCCACGTGGGTTTTCGCGCCGGGCACTCCGGTTTCCTCCCACAATCCAAAAACATGCTGCTGCATAGGTTAATTGCC
>JAZEWU010000054.1:2050044-2075649 GCA_036362915.1 Geotria australis | reverse complement strand
AGAAGAAGACCATCACGCTTCGAAGAATTGAAAAGAAGAAGACCCAGCCACAGGGTACTCAGGTTTCCGCCCACAGTTCAACGACGTGCTGACGGTAGATACACGACCACGCACACCCACTCGCTTGCTCAGCCACTCACCTACCTAATGAATAATAATAATAATTCAATTTATATAGCGCCTTTCACCCGAGGATCACTCGCCAGCTCACTCGCCAACTCATTCACGCGCTCGCCAACTCACTCAACCATTCGCTCACCCACTCCATAATAATAATAATAATAATAAGACAATTTACAACGCGAAAATTCCATGCCTGGTTATAGGCGACACACTGATAAGGAGGCGCGAGGAAACTGCGGAGAGGCGGGGGTGGAAGGCAACCAAGCAGTTCACCGGCGCCAACATTTGCCAGACACTGGCGTCCTGTATATTATGATGTAATCGGCCGATTAATGAATGAGTGTTTTTTTTGTTGTTGTGGGAGGAAACCGGAGAACCTAGAGGAAACCCACGCAGAACAAGGGAGAGAGAGAGGAACACACAAACTCCACACAGAAAGGCGCCCGAGGCGGGAATCAAACCGCCTCGGGCAGGAACTTCTTTCTGTGAAGCGCAAATGATATCACTGCGCCACAAAAAAACAGCTCTTGAGAGCAAAAGCATATACATCGAGCCGTGAAAACCTACTTGGGATATCTGTTTTTTTTCTGCAATAACAAAATAAAAATAACCCCCCTGCATATATATTTTCTATATATATTCCCCCTTCCGACACCGAAAACATATTTTGCCCATCACGCTATCGTTTTGTTGTTGTTATTTCTTGTTGTTGTCAGAGAGATTGCCCCGCGCAGTGCTTAGCAGCTAACAATATCCGTCGTTAACTCAGCGTTATAGCCACTCAGACACAACCGCTTCCATTACCCCATA
Organism: Geotria australis; assembly: GCA_036362915.1. Taxonomy (NCBI): domain Eukaryota; kingdom Metazoa; phylum Chordata; class Hyperoartia; order Petromyzontiformes; family Geotriidae; genus Geotria; species Geotria australis. The sequence goes on along the minus strand of JAZEWU010000054.1, from coordinate 2,074,716 downwards.
TCTTTAGCATAGTAATTCTATCGCTTAGCTACCGCGTGATAGAAGCGCCGCGAATGCATTGCAATTCAGGCGAACACAAAGATCCCACCCACCCCGTATAGCCTTAACAGACTGTCGGGTCAAGTGCCGTTAAGCGAGTGGCACTTATGAAGGTCGACACGGCACACGAGGAGGTGGGTGACCAGCACCAAGCCCGACCGCCTGCGCAGCGGTTAGCGTGATGAACTGCGAACCTGCCCCAACCGAATTTGATTCCCGCTCACGGCCACCAAAACAAGTGGCTATCTTCCCCTAGGTCAACTTAGCCTCAAATGAGAATCCGGTGTGGTTTGTAGACAGCGCCACTAGGTAATTTAATAATAATTGCATTTATAGAGCGCCTTTCACCCGAGGGTCACAAAGCACTGCACAGGGCTGCGAAGAGAACGGCATGTAAACAACGACAGAGAACGGAAAATCAGCAAAGAATATTTTTTGGGGGATTTTTTTTTTTTAATCCGTGCTGTGGAGAGAACGGCATGTAGACCAAGGTGGCCGGGCGTGCGTGATAGATAGATAGATAGACAGATGTGTATTATTACAGCAGAAAAAATACCCAGTGAGCTTGCAAGCTCTTTACGGGACTCCTGCGACACAACAAACATTCGACTAAGCGCAACTCGCTAACAGCACTCGGCCCCGCAGTCTGCCAAGGCTACACGGGGGACCTGTGTCTTTGTTCGCTCGCAGTCCGTGATGAATGCTGGCGTCCACTTCGTTATTAAAACTTTGTATTTTCTTTCCGCTCGCGGCACGACGCTTAATTTAATTTGCACACGCGACGCGACGCGCCCAAAGTGGCTTTCAATCCGCCTCCGCGCGGCGATTAGGTTCTGCCCGCCGGCGGTTTGAGCCGTGATCGATCCACTGCTGGATGAAGGCCTGACCCTGCAGTCACCGCTACCTCCACCTGCCACCCACCGAGGTTCCCCCGCAAAAACGAAGACCCACCCGAGTAACTCGGGCGTCGTAACTCTCTGGAAGAAGCGCGATTCCTGACGGTTGCTCTTCGGAGATGTTCTTTCGGGATAGCCGTGTGTCACCGAGCGCTCCCCTCACGCTCTCTCCCTCGCGACGTTTCGCCTCCCACGTAGGAGGCATATGCAAGGAACTCGCTGAGTAACCCAACAGTACATATAACCCGGATTGAGGCCCGTGAATCAGGCCCCAAACAGCCGAGTAAATCTGGCACATATTGTAACCCATAGCAAGGGCATCTTACATCACTAGACTCCAGCTCTGGACGGAAAAGCTTGAGAGTGACCCTCCTCCAACTGGCATGGGAATCCCCCCCTGCTGAAGACCTCCCTCCTGGCTCAGAAGCACCGTGGATTCGGTGGAAGATACTCAACCGCCTGAGAACTAGAACGGGACGGATCAAAAGCTGCTGCTTTGGTCAGATGGGGCTACAAGACCGGCCCAACCACCTGTGAATGTGGAGAAGCAGACCGTACTATGGAACACTGCCTTGTCTGCGCTCTACTACCCAACCTTTGCAGCTCAAAAGACCTTGCAGAGCTCAATAAAAATGCAAAGAACTGTGTAAAGAAATGGGGAAACTGTCATATAACCATCACGCTTCGAAGAATCGAAAACAAGACGAACTAGGGGGTGCATGCAACTCAGGTTAAGAACCACTGCTCTGGGGAGGCCGGAACCTATCCCGGCAGACACAAGGCGCATGGTCATTGCTATACCCACGATGGGACGCCAGTCCATCGCAAGGCACCAGGGGAGCAATTTAGTCAGCAGGCCAATTAACCTAGGCACCGTGTCTTTTCACTGTGGGAGTAAAACCAGAGTACCTGGCGAAAACCCACGCGGAAACGGGTGGGGGTGAGAACACGCAAACTCTGCACAGAAAGGCGGCAACCCGAGTCGGGAATTGAACCCGGGTTGTTCTCGCTGTGTGGCGACGGCGCTACTCGGCGCGCCAGCAGTTTATTTATTTCGCGTGTTTTTTTATTTGCTCATTCAATTAACGAGCTTGGACAAGACAGCTCAATTTATTAGCCGCTCCGAATCTATTAGAATTCCCAGACAGCGTAAAAGCAAAACAACAATAATGATAATAGAAAAATATAAACCGCGAGAATCGGTGTTTTGCCAGAGTGGCTGCGAGAGAGGCTTCCTCCGCCTGCTGTCGTTTACGAGCCTCCAGCCAATTAACAACATTGTTGGAGGAATTACAGACCGCGGACTCCAGGACTTTAAATGCCGAGGGTATGCTAAACCCTCCTCACCACGCCATCCCACTCACTCACTCGCTCACTCACCCACACTCAGTCACTCAGACACTCGCTCAGTCATCCACACTCACCCATTCAGTCACTCACTCACTGACTCAATCATCCACACTCACCCACTCAGCCACTCACTCATCCACTCAGACACTCGCTCAATCATCCACACTCACTCACCCACTCACTCAGGCCCACTCGGTTACTCACCCACTCACACACCCACCCACTCACACAACAACAACCGTCTTTCGCCACTAAGTGGCGGTGACGTCACCACGTCGCCTGTGCCAGGGCATATGCACCTTGAGGCCACGTGAAGTGTCGAAGGCTCGTCGACAGGAGGTCACAGGGCAGACCCAGGTGTCATGGGCTGCCTGACTGAGATGACTGGCAGATGCCACACCTGAGCTCCCTACTGTGCCAACTTGCCGTGCTTTGGCCGCTCGGCGCTCGGCTCGCTGTTGCGAGCGTCGCTCCTCCGCCCTCCGTAGTTGCTGGAGGGCGACTGCCTCCAACTGCCCCAGTAAGCGTCCTTCACGAACCTCCTCCACCACAGAGGTCGATCTTGACACCGCCGGTACCAGTTTTCAGCAAGTCCACCCAGCTCCAGATCCTCCTCACTCACCCACCCACTCACCCACACACCCCCACTCCGACATTCGCTCAAGTGAGTAGTGCTTACGACGCACTCGGCCTATCTTGTCGTTATCTCGCGACGGAAACAACAAACCTACGTGTTGGAGGAACACTGGGGGGCCGGGGGGGGGTGGTGGCTGATATTTAGGACCCACATGTGAAAAAGCACCCCCCCCTTTTCCTAACCCACCTAATTTCACGGACCCCCCCACGTGTAAAATGATGCCGATGCCAAGCGGCGCACGTTTGGGAGGCCCCCGCGACGAGGCGGCTAATTAAAAATGGAACGCACAGCGTCCCAACAACAACATCAACAACATTCACAGCAACTGTTCGTTAATTATAATAGTAATAACCGTCGCGAGCGGCACTTTGTCAATGCCCACCTGGGCGAGAGCTCCACGCACGTGTGCTTTATAAATAATAATAGCATTTATAGAGCGCTTTTCACCCGAAGGTCACAAAGCGCTAAGACAACGATGTCCAGAAGCTAGCCATCGTGCTTCGAAGAATCGCAAAGAAGAAGAAGACCGTAGAATTGTCAAATTCTGATAAAAAAAAAAAAAAATTTTCAAAGAAAATATTTGTTTAAAAAATTATTTGGCCCATAACATCGTAATATATATGAAGCAGTGTGTGGCAATATGGCGCCGGCAAAACCGCCTGGCTGCCTCCTCGGCCTCTCTGCGCTTTCCTCGCTTCAGGAGTCGTTCCCTCGCCGAATGAGTACCTTCGACGGTGAATGAATATGTGCCGCGCGTTATAAATGTAAAACTATTATAATAAATTGTAGCGGTTTATGTTTGACGGTTGCTCTTCAGAGCTGTGCCTTTCGGGATGGCCGTGTCACTGAGCGCTCTCCCTCACGACGCTTGGCTAAGCAGTGAGACTAGGCTCTAACGAAAGCTGTCTCTAGTGCTGGGCCAATCAGTTCGCCGGGCACTCAGGTTTCCTCCCACCGTCCAAAGACATGCTGCCAGGTTAATTGGCCTACTGAGTAAATTGCCCCAGGTGCCTTGCGATGGACTGGCGTCCCATTCTCGGTGTCCCCTCCGCCTTGCGCCCTGTGTCTGCCGGGATAGGCTCCGGCTCACCGCGACCTTTTTTTTTAGGATTAAACGGTTTCTGAAAACGGAATTTCCCGTGCCAGCTCAGGACACCGAGACAAGCGCTCCGTACAAAAAAATATATATACATATTGAGGACAGCGGTAATGAAAAGCGAGAAAAATGTAATAAGTGCGAGTCTGTGTATAATTTCAAATTTCCCATTCTCAAAACATTTTGACCGGCCTTGTAATGTATAAATGCATAGAATATAGCGGCAGGCGTACATCTGCACGGAAGATACGTTATTCGGGCATTCGACGCTCGGCAAGATTGCGCTCAGCCTCGTTCCGTAATGGAACGCCGCCTAACATCGTTCAAACGGCGAGCATTTAATACATAATGTGCCTTAAATGCTTCACAAGCCATCGTAGGATGCCTGAACAACAATACGCCGGCCTATAAATACACGAGAGTCTGTTTTTCTTTGGTGGCGCTAATGTCCTTTCAGAGCCATAGATCATTTCTCCCCCCCTTCCCCCCCCCCCCACCCCCCTTTCTCCCCGCGGTTTCGTACGGGAGTTTATTTTTTTCGTGCCGTTTCCAAAGGTGAGTTATTGAACGAGTTTCACTCTATTGTACACGATTCAATCTGCGATACGCAAGATTCACTCCACTGGACAAGATCGGATCTGTCCTATATGATTCACCCGGTTGCACAAGATTCAGAATGTGATTCCAGATTCACTCTATTCGACAATATTGAATCTGTTTAGACTATGTGCACACCTTTTGGCAACACTTGGCTAAGCACTGAGACCAGGCTCCAACGAAAGCTGTCTCTAGTGTTGGGCCAATTAAGTTGAAGGACAATGCATTTATCATAGCATTCGTTTGCATATTTTTGCCACAAGCATGTAGTGTGGCTGCTTGTAAACTGGAACCTTGGGGGTCAAGGTAGAAGCGTTCACGTCGCGATCCCTGTCACGTAATACTTGGTATTGCCTGCGAATTCTACCAAACACTTCGAGGCCGAGCTGAAAGACAACGATGTCCAGAGGCTGACCATCGTGCTTCGAAGAATCGCAAAGAAGAAGAACTGGAACCTTTGCACAAAAGGTGTCCATTTGGTGTTTTAAGATCTTAACACGTCTCTCATTGCCAGAATCAATCTGTTGCATACGATAATTGTCCATGGGCTTCTCCTAGATCTACTCGGCTCAATCGAGTACATGGTGCGGTGTGTAAAACATCACCACCGGGGAGACAAAGGTGGCCGGGTCGTGGTTGCCGGCCATCCCACTCACCTCGCGTGCTGTAACCGACCATCGTAGCTGCTACTCGCTAACAGCACTTGACCCTACAGTCCGACAAGGTTACACGGGGGATCTTTGCCTTTGTTTCTGATTTAGCTCGAGTGTGGCAGTGTCGACCTGTGGGGAGACGCATTAAAACCTGATGTTGCTGAACACAGTATTGGGAACATTAAGTCCGCTTTGATCACTTTCAGCTGTTAAAGTTCAGGACACTTTTTTAAATGTTCTGGCTAATGTGTAATAATAATAATGATAAAATGTATAACGCGCCGCGCGAAAAATTCCACGCTTAGTCATGGACGAGACAACGGATACGGAGGTGTGAGGAAACCGCAGACAGGGCGAGAAGGCAGCCAGGCGGTTAGCCGGCGCCAACCCACCAGACCCTTGCATTCTATATATCCATCCATCCATTAATTTTCAGAAACCGTGTAATCCTGTACAGGGTCGCGGTGAGACGGAGCCTATCCCGGCAGACACAGGGCGCAAGTAATAATAATATAATTTTATATAGCGCCTTTCATCCGAGGGTCACAAAGCGCTGCACAGGGGCCGCGGAGAGAACGGCATGTCAACGACGACAGAAAAAAAAAACAACTAATAAAAAACAAAGAAACACAAATTAAATGATTGAGGTTGCTTCGAATATACTTAAAGCCCGTGAAACTGGCAATCTAAAATTCTGCCAGCGTCCCCTAAGACGGCCATCTGAGGGGAACGCTGGCAGATTTTTGCCGCTCTTAATATTGCCAGTTTCACGACCTTTCAGTGCATTCGCCTTCATCATTTAATTTTAGTTGCTTTGTTTTTTTTTTATTAGTTGTTTTTTCCCCCCTGTAGTCGTTGACATGCCGTTCTCTCCACAGCCTTGTGCAGCGCTTTGTGACCCTCGGGTGAAAGGCGCTCTATAAAAAGCAATTATTATTCAAGATGATAATGATGATGATGTCTCTCACAGCTGGCGCCGAACACGATAAAACGCTGACATCATGTTCACGCGGGGCCGGAATAATGCATCACGGTGGGAGCGATGATCGATTGCCCCGCAGACACAATAAGATAAATGAATGATCTACCAATCGCCACGTGCATACTACATTCATCAATGAGACGCGGGAAGCTGTATCGGGGCCAAAGGTAAGACTATTTCGTGAAGGAAAAAAAAATCCGAGCTGTATTATAATAATAATAGCATTTATATAGCGCCTTTCACCCGAGGGTCACAAAGCGCTGCACAAAGCTACAGAGAGAACGACATGTGAACAACGACAGAGCACGGAAAATCAGCAACAATTGTTTTGGGTTTTGTTTTGTTTATAATCCGAGCTGTGGAGAGAACGGCATAACAACAACGGGGAGACAGAAAACTGTCGCGTGGTGCTGGCCACCCACCCCGTCGTGTGCCGTGTCGGCCTTCATAGGTGCTCGCTAACGGCACTTGACCCTGCAGTATGTTAAGGCTATACGGGGGATCTTTGTCTTTGTGCGTGCCGCTAACGGCACTTGACCCTACAGTCTGTTAAGGCTATACGGGGGATCTTTGTCTTTGCCGCTGTGTGTGTGCTGCTGTGTGTGGGGAGTAGTGGGGAGCGGTAGCTCAGTGGTTAGCGCGCTGGGGATATAATGTCTATGGGTCTCTGTGTGGTGAGTCTATGGGTCTCTGTGTGGTGAATCTATCGGTCTGTGAGTCTATGGGTCTCTGTGTGACGAGTCTGTGGGTCTCCGTGTGATGAGTCTATGGGTCTCTTGGTGACGAGTCTATGGGTCTCTGTGTGAAGAGTCTATGGGTCTATGTGTGGTGAGTCTATCGGTCTGTGTGAGTCTATGGGTCTCTTTGTGAGGAGTATATGGATCTCTGTGTGACGAGTCTGTGGGTCAACGTGTGGCGAGTCTTTGGGCCTTCTGTGCGATAAGTCTCTCTCTATATATAGTGGGGTAATGAGTAGGTTATTAAATCTCCTCTCAAGGTGAGATTCGTCTTCTTGTTGTTGCTCAAGTTTACTTCCACCAAGCTGCCGGCACCACGCCACGTGATCAATAATCCATTCGGAACCGTTCCAGGGGCGGCACATCACCCGACGCGCTAAAAGTGCGGAAGCGGAGTTCAGAGAGCTACATCAAAGAGACGCCGCTCGCTCACGGCATTTGTGGGATCAAGGTAGAAGCGTTCACGTCGCGATCCCTGTCAAGTAATACTTGGTATTACCTGCAAATTCTACCAAACACTTCGAAGCCAAGGAGCTGACAGACAACTATGTCCAGAAGCACAACAGATGCCAGAAACCCCTCAGTTTGCAGCAAGAAGAGAGGCCAATGCCCGCCGCCTTTAAGGCCAGCACTGACTAGTATATCTCTAAATGTTAAAGGGCTGTCTGCAACTAAAGAAGAACTTGTTGCAATGGGGAAACTGTCATATAAACTGACATTTCCGATCTGCTGGGAGAAAACCTGTTCCCTCCTTGCTTGTTTTAAAATTATTATTAATAGCTATTGCTTGACTCTCAGTTCATCTGTCTTGATGCTACTGACATGCCGTTCTCTCCACAGCCATGTGCAGCGCTTTGTGACCCTCGGGTGAAATGGCGCTCTATAAATGCTACTAATTATTATAACCATCACGCTTCGAAGAATCGAATCGAATTCGAAAACGGCACTTGCCCCATTTTTTAGTTGTCGGGGCCGGCCGGGGAACCTGTGTCTTTGTGGAACGCTTATCAACACGCGCCGCTGGAATCCTAACTGGCTGAACAGGTTCGCAGCAGCTGCAATTTCTCCCACATGTATATAACTCGTGCGTGCAAAACAACACAAACAATAATCTGAAACTCACCAAAACAACACATTATTTATAGCTTTTTTGTGTGTGTGTGTGTAAATCTGCTGCATATTTTATTAAGTTGGCGTTTTTGCGGGGTGCTGGGGGTTTGGGCCAGCGCTGCAGCCCTTTTGCAGCGCTTTGTGACCCTCGGGTGAAAGGCGCTATATAAAATGCTATTATTATTATTATTAACCTGACCCGAGTTTGATTCCTAAACGATGGATACTGCTGCAAGCTTGGGCCACTTTAATGACCGGTACGCCGTACCGGACCGTACCGGCTTACTTTCACCTCTGGCGGTGAGCTATATCCGGAGCGGTCTTGTTCAAACAAACCTCCGACATGATGCTCTCTAACACACCCGGCAAAAAAAATAATAATACAAAGACAAAGATCCCCCGTATAGCCTTAACAGACTGTTGGGTCAAGTGCCGTTAGCGAGTAATAATAATAATCTACTTTTGTAACGCGCGCATTTTCTCCGGGCGCGTTGCACCCTTTGATTCGAAGGCGCGGAGCCCTGCTCAGTCGGTTAGTTGTGAGTCGGTGAAGAGGTGACTTTTTAAGAGTTTTTTTGAAGGCTGTGGGGGACTGTGTTTGACGCAATAGGTGTGGAAGGCTGTTCCAGGTTGTGGGTGCCGCGACCGAGAATCGGCGTTTAGCGAAGGTTGTACGTGAGCGCGGTGTGGGGAGTAGCACCTATGAAGGTCGACACGGCACACGAGGAGGTGGGTGACCAGCACCACGCCCGGCCGCCTTTGTGCTCCCTAGTGGCAATATTTACACACCGTGCTAGGCTACTCGTTTGAGGCCGAGTCGACCTAGCGGAGTAGGCCCAGGACCGGTTCATGAAAATCGTCACTGGGTGTTGGTGGCCGTGAGCGGGATTCGAACTCGGGTCATCGCCAGGTTAGTAGCCCAGCATAGCGCTAACCACTGGGCCACCTCCCCAAGAAAACCGGACCGATTTATCGTCTGGGCGTAAGGAGCTCCACTGTTGTTGCAAACGCGCACTCGGGCATGTAAAGGTGATATTGTGTTGGAATTAGCGGCCGGTTAACAAATGGGGCACGGGCTTGTGACGGCTCGCAACGTAAAGCAGCTTGCCCCCCACACCGTGTAAACCCATTAGTCACCCTGGCAGGGCGTGTGGCCGGAAATAATCGTCCATCATTTCAGATTGTTCGTATTAATTCCACCCCGCCCCCTCGGGTTTAATCTGCCGCGTAAATCAAGCACGTCGCAGAAGGTGGCCGAGTTGGTGGTGGTAAGCGGTGGCACAGCGGTTACTGGCTATGAACCGAGTTCGAATCCCCGCTCACGGCCAACAACACCAGTGACGATTTTCTGAACCGGTCCTGGTCCTCCACTAGGTCGACTCTGCCTCAAATGAGTACCTAGTGCGGTGTGTAAACATCGTCACTAGGGAGACAAAGGCGGCTGGGCGTGGTGCTGGTCACCCACCCCCTCGCGTGCCGTGTCGACCTTCATAGGTGGTACTCGCTAACAGCACTTGCCCCAACAGTCTGTTAAGGCTATACGGGAGATCTTCGTCTTTGGTGGAGGTGACGGAGGTGGTGGTCGTGGAGGCGTTGGCGCCAGTCCATCACCGGTAATTTAGTTAGGGGGCTAATTGACACAGGCAGTAACAGCAGCGTCTTTGGACTGTGGCAGGAAACCGGAGTGCAAACCCACGCGGGGAGAACGTGCAAACTCTCACAAACAGAAAGAGCACCCGAGCCGGGATTCGAACCGAGGTGCTTTTTTGCTGTGAGGCGGCAGCAGCGGTAGTGACCGCGCCACCGTGGCCGCCCAGTTTACGATCACTCCGCGTCACCAATCCTTAATGTGTGTGGGTAAAACGCCAAAGCAGGCACAGATGCTAAATTGGGTTCTTTCATACGAATCAAGGCCCCACAGGAGGCTGGTCATCTCACGCGTACTCAAAGCGAAATGGATATTTGCGGCTTTTTTTTTTTACGTCATTATCGTTATTAAATAGAAAAATAAACTCGACAAGATGGGCGGCACGGTGGCGTAGCGGTGAGTAGCGCTGCCGCCTCACAGCAAGAAGCACCCGGGTTCGAATCCCCGGCTCGGGGTGTCTTTCTGTGCGGAGATTGCACGTTCTCACCCCGTGTCCGCGTGAGTTTTCGCCGGGCGCTCCGGTTTCCTCCCACAGTCCAAACACATGCTGTTGCGTAGGTTACCTGGCCTACTGTCTAAATTTCGTCCGGTGCCCTGTGATGGACCGGCGTCCTATCCTGAGTATGGCTCCTGCCTTGCGCCCTGTGTCTGCCGGGATAGGCTCAGGCTCACCGCGACCCTGTAGAGGTTTAAGCGGTTTCTAACATTCAACGAACGAACGAACCAAAATAGGCACCTTATGGCAAAAGTTCCAGTTTGCAAGCAGCCACACTACATGCTTGTGGCAAAAACATGCAAACGAATGCTATGACAATAAATGCACTGTCCTCAACCTTACTGGCCAAACACTAAAAGTGCGCGCCCAACACCCGTTACATTATTTTTCCCCCCCGTAATGTTCATCGCTCGATAATGATACGTTTAAGTGCGTACCCACAAACCACAACGACAACAAGACCGGCTCCGACCACCACCACCACCGCCACCACTCACTCTCTCTCTCGTTCGCTCTCTCTCCCCGCGTTGTTACGAGCTGAGCGTAATGTGGAAAAGCGAGGTTTACTGCCACCAGTCACAACAAACACGTCTCTCTCTCTCTCCGGAAAGCGAAAAAAAAACCCACCAACACGAAGCCACTCACGCAAAGCATCGCGTCGGAATGTCATTTGCGTAGATGTGTGTATTTTTTTGTTCCTTCCCCTCCCCGCGCCAACGTCTTCTTTTTTTTTTTCTGCTAAGGGGGGGTCCATCGTTACGAGGTAATTTCCATCGTTACGAGGTAATTTCCATCACGCGCGCAAAGCCTAGAAATAAATGGTTATATTTACGCCGATCCATCTGTCCGTTGGCTCGGCTTTCTGATTTGTTGCGAATGAAGGGCGGGCGGGGGGACATGGGGGGGTGGGGAAGGTCCCTCCTTCGTGAATGCGCCGTGTTGTCATGGTCACAGAGCCTCATTTTACTCGAAAATAGGAGAAATGCTTCGTGGGAGGGAGGCACGGGCGGGGTTCGATTCCAGAGCTGGGCCCGCCGCCTTTCTGTGTGGAGTTTGCGCGTTCCCTCTCTCTCTCTCTACCCCACGTGTCCGCGTGGGTTTTCGCCGGGTACTCCGGTTTCCTCCCACGGTTCACAGATATGCTGCTGCCACTCGCTCACTCGCTCCGCTTTCCTCCCACAGTCTAAAGACAGGCAACTTGTGTATGTTTTAATCTTGTATATGTTTTAGTTACTGTCAGCAATTCGCATGTTTGTTGTGTCGCAGGAGTCCCGTTAATAATAATAATAACATTTTATAGAGCGCCTTTCACCCGAGGGTCACAATGCGCTGCACAAGGACCGCGGAGAGAACGACATGTCAACAAAGACAGAAAAAAACAACAAAATAAAAAACCAAAACAACAAAAATTAAATGATTAAGGATGCTTCGAATACACCGAAAGGTCTTGAAACTGTCCATCTTAAGAGCGGCAAAAATCTGCCAGCGTCCCCTAAGATGTGCCGTCACTTCCTTAAAGACGAACACGGAGGGAGACAGGGAGGGAGGGTGAGCGACAGGGGGAGACACAGGAACACAGAGACAGGGAGACAGATACCCCACCGATATGCTAACGCGCCCTTCCTCACCCAGCAGACAGTGCGTTAAGAGATTTGACGCGTGTATCGAGAAGGGCTGGGAGATTACGTCGGAGGCTTTTAATTAAAATCTCGTGTTACCGATAATGTATCGCGTTTTGCGGCGTGTTTATTTTAGCTAAAATAGAGATTTTCTTTTCTTACTGGCAGGGAAGGAGAGCGGCACGGTGGCGTAGCGGTGAGTAGCGCTGCCGCCTCACAGCGAGAACGGTCCTGGGTTCGATTTCAGGCTCGGGTGCCGCCGTTCTGTGTGGAGTTTTCACGTCCTGCCCGTGTCTGCGTGGGTTTTCGCCGGTTACTCCGGTCTCCTCCCATAGTCCATAGACACACTGCTGCTGCCTAGATTAATAATAATAATAATAGCATGGTATAGAGCGCCTTTCACCCGAGGGTCACAAAGCGCTGCACAGGGCTGCGGAGAGAACGGCACGCCAACAACGATAGAGAACGGAAAATTAGCAGCATTTTTTTCGTTAGGGTTTTTTTTTTGGCCTGCGGACTAAATTGGCCCCTTTGACGTCTATGACAGACTGGCGTCGAATCCAGGAGAAAGCCCTGCCTTGTCAGCCTTCATAAGTGTTCGCAAACAGCACTTGACCCTACAGTATTTTTCGGCTATATGGGGGATCTTTGTGTGTGTGTGTGGGGAGCGGTAGTGTCGCGTTGTGGCGGCAGGGTGGCGCAGTGGTAACATCTGCGCCTAACAGAAATAATGGTCTTGCCCGAGCCGGTTCGATCCCCGCCTTGGGCGCCTTTCTGTGTGGAGTTTGTGTGTTCTCCCCCCCTGTTCTGCGTGGGTTTCCTCCGGGCTCTCCGGTTTCCTCCCACAACTTAAAAAAAAAGCACTCATTAATTAATTGACCGATAACATCCTAATATATAGGAAGCAGTGTGTGGCAATATGGCGCCGGCAAAACCGCCTGGCTGCCTCCTCCGCCTCTCTGCGCTTTCCTCGCTACGCCTCTGAGTCATTCTCTGTTCGAATGAGTACCTTCGACAGTGAATGAATATGTGCGCGTTATAAATGTAAAAGTATTATTGTTATTATTTATTATTATTATTATTCCGGGGACCAAGGTAGAAGCGTTCACGTCGCGATCCCTGTCAAGTAATACTTGGTATTATTACCTGCAAATTCTTCCAAACACTTCGAAGCCAAGGAGCTGAAAGACAACGATGTCCAGAAGCTCAACAGATGCCAGAAGCCCCTCAGTCTGGAGCAAGAAGAGAGGCCAACACCCGCCGCCTTTAAGGCCAGCACTGACTATCATATCTCTAAATGTTGAAGGGCTGTCTGCAACTAAATAAGAACATGTTGCAATGGGAGGCTCTCATTTGACCATCACGCTTCGAAGAATCGAATCGAATTCGAATTATCATTCCCGCTCATGACCACAAACAGTGGCGAATATCAGAACCGGAACCGGTCTTGGGAAGGAGGAGAGGATGGGAGGGGGTGGGGAGTTACATGAACAGATGCGATTTACAAAGCCCAGTTAATTCTGCCGTGACACGCGAGGTATGGTGACCCATTTGAGAGAGCATCAGGGGATCTTAAGTAAACAAACCTCGCTCGCGCTGGAAGGCCACGCGCCTGTGCGTGACACCGCAGCCCTCCCCCCACGCATTGCCCTAGCGATTTAAAATACCATCCGCGCATAGATTTTCAGAAACCGCTTAGTCCTATACGGGGTCGCGGTGAGCCGGAGCCTATCCCGGCAGACACAAGACGCAAGGCAAGGCCATACACAGAATGCGACGCAAGTCCATCACAGGGCACCGGGGGCAATCCCGTCCGCAGGCCACTCAACTCTATGCAGCAGCATCTCTTTAGACTGTGGGAGGAAACCGGAGTGCCCGGTAAAAATCCACGCGGCGGCGGAGAGAGAGAGAACACGCAAACTCCACACAGAAAGGCACCCCGGGCGGGGATCCATCAATCTATCAATTTTCTAAACCGCTTGTCCTGGTGAGGGTCGCGGTGGCAGCAGTCCAAGGAGAGTGGACCAGACATCCCTTTCCTCAGCAACAGATTCCAGCTCTTCCTGGGGGATTTCCAGGCGTTCCCAGGCCCAGCCGAATGCTATAATCCCTCAAGCGTATCCCGGGCCCGGAATCTAATTTAACAAAACACTCCGTCCCTTCTTTGACTTTCCTGAGTCACCGGGGCCAGCGATTATATATATAGTCGCCAGAGATTACCACTCATTTTGCAAGAAGTTCCACATTTCAATGACGCTCAGTTAGGGGGTGAAAAACAAATAAAAAATCTGTTAAAAACAATTGCGCATGAGAGAGTTCAAGGGCTATTATTTCGCGCTCGCTGCACACACTCGGGCCCCAAAAAATTGCTCCGACGCAGCTTTCAGAATTATTAAACATCTTTGCTCGACGGAGCATCGTCGTAATTATTTGTTAACACGCCGCTACGGCGCCTGTTGTTGTTGTCATTTTGTTGTTGTTGTTTTGCTTCCTACAAGCGTTTAGGGAAATTACAACCGTTTGCAAGCAGGGCAATGGCCGCGATGTGCTCGAAACGAAAGCTCGCTTTTGACTATCGCTCTCCGCGTATATTTTAATTCTTGTCAGCAATTAGCGTGTTCGTTGTGTCGCGGGAGGCCCCCGTAAAGAGTTTGCAAGCTCGCTGGGTGTTTATATGCTGTAATAATAAACGTCGTCCATCTTAGGACACAACGAACACGCGTCCATCTTACGGCCATCTTACGGGACGTTGGCAGATTTTTGCCGCTCTTAAGATTGCCAGTTTCACGACCTTTCAGTATATTCGAAGCAGCCTTAATCATTTTTTGTTCCTTTAGTTTTTTATTAATTTACTTTTCATTGTAGACATGCCGTTCTTTCCGCGGCCCTTGTGCAGCGCTTTGTGACCCTCGCGTGAAAGGCGCTATATAAAACGCTATTATTATTATCACTACGGATAACAACTGGTCACGAAAGCCTTCGTGTTAAATCTATCATTACTATCATCACCGTCATAATCACTATAATCATTATCGTGGACGCAGCGAACATGTGGCGCCCGGGCGAGGGGAGCAGGGTATCCGATTCGGTTTTTCTTTCATTAGCGGGACGGCGGATGCAGTCCAGCGCTCCAACTTTGTTTTGTTACCTCCTCGGGGACCCCATTAAGTCCTGTAAACACGCGGTTTTCCTCCTGTCTGTCGCTCTAACGAGGTGCGGTACCGACTAGACCTCTCTGACTTCGTATTCACGCGCCGTGGTCGCTGCGGTAAGAGTCGATGTGTTGTAAACAAAGGCTGTCGTGACCGCAGTTCTCATCTCATCTCGCTGGCAGAAACCAACCCCCCCTTAATCCTGTACGGGGTTGCGGTTAGCCGGAGCCTATCCCGGCAGACACAGGGCGCAAGGCAATTTTAATTTTATGTTGGTGATTTTCCGTTCTCTGTCGTCGTTGGCGTGCCGTTCTCTTCGCAGCCCTGTGTAGCGCTGTGTGACCCTCGAGTGAAAGGCGCTCTAAAAATGCTATTATTATTATTATTAAATTTTGTTAGCCCTGCCTTGTTAGTATTTTTTTTCGTAGTATTTTTAAACCTTTGTTGTTGTGTTCCAGTCCATTTATATGCCAACACCGGGCTCTGAGAGAAACGGCATTTCGAGCCTCGAAATGTCCTGTACATATGGCAGAATTGACAAATAAAGTTGAATTGAATTTAAAATTCAGAATGGGACGCCGGTGCATCACAGGGCACCGAGGGCAATTTTAGTCAGCAGGCCAATTAACCTATGCAGCGGCATGTCTTTGGACCGTGGGAGGAAACCGGAGTGCCCGGCGAAAACCCACGCGGACACGGGGAGAGAACACGCAAACTCCACACAGAAAGGCACCCCCGAGCCGGGATTCGAACCCGGGTCCTTCTTGCTGTGAGGCGGCAGCGCTACTCACCGCGCCACGGCCAACACACAGTAACGATTTTCTCAACCGGTCCTGGGCCTCTCCTAGGTCGACTCAGCCTCATATGAATACCTAGTGCGGTGTGGAAACATTGCCATTAGGGAGGCAAAGGCGGCTGGGCGTGGTGCTGGCCACCCACCCCCTCGCTGTGCTGTATCGACCTTCATAGCTGCTCGCTAACGGCACTTCACCCTACAGTCTGTTAAGGCTATACGGGAGGTGGAGGGATATCTTTGAATATCCAGGCGCCTGTACACATTCGAATAACCTTAAACCTCTGACTACGAGCAATAATATGCAGTCGTTCAAATCCTGTGACTAACGCAGCATGACCAGAGCTATGGTTGTAGAATTTCACGTTTTTTTATATATATATTTTTTAACATTCTCAATACTGTGAGCAGCAGACGCTGTGCAGAGATGACCTTGCGCTAATAGTTTCCCCCCGCAGATAATGGTATCTTTATAAAAATGCGACCGTACCTCCTCACCCCGCCACAATAGAGCGAGATGCTTCTGTATTATGTGTGCGTGTGTGCTCGCTAACAGCACTTGACCCTACAAGTCTGTTAAGGCTATACGGGGGAGCTTTGTCTTTGTGTGTTTACACGTGTCGGGAGCGGTGGCACAGTGGTTAGCGCTATGCTGGGCTACAAACCTGGCTATGAACCGAGTTCGAATCCCCGCTCACGGCCACAAACACCGAGTGACGATTTTCTGAACCGGTCCTGGTCCTCCACTAGGTCGACTCTGCCTCAAATGAGTACCTAGTGCGGTGTGGTAAACATTGTCACTAGGGAGACAAAGGCGGCCGGGCGTGGTGCTGGTCACCCACCCGCTCGTGTGCCGTGTCGACCTTCATAGGTGCTCGCTAACGGCACTTGACCCTACATTCTGTTAAGGCTATACGGAGGATCTTTGTCTTTATCTTTGTCCATTCAGGGTGGCTCACCTCTGTACACGTTTAAGAAAATACAAAGCTGCCCCGTGTAGCCTTAGCAGACTGTAGGGTCAAGTGTTGTTAGAGAGCACCCTATGAAGGCCGGCACAGCACACGAGCCCGATGGGTAGCCAGCAACATGCCCGGCCGCCTTTGTCTCTCCCGAGCGGAAACATCTAAAATCGGTATTAATGATGTCGGTTCTCACGCCTCCAACGTGGGAGGCGAAACGGCCGCGCGCTCAGCGACACGGCTATCCCGAAATAGCAGCTCTGAAGAGCAACCGTCAAAATTGCCATTAACCCGCGACGCGATGCAGTTTGATTCGCGAAATTTCATCACGTTCTATCCACTGCACGTTTCCATCCATCCACCCGCTGTCAGAAACCGCTTAATCCTGTACAGGGTCGCCGTGACCCGGATCCTATCCCGGCAGACACAGGGCGCAAGGCAGCACGCAATGCAGGGCTATACCCAGGATCGAACGCCAGTCCACCGCAGAACCCATTTCGCGAGGATATAATATATATTTACGGCTTTTAAGAAATTTCACATTTTTGCTTTTTTTCCCAACGTCGCGAATGTAAATTCCTTCTAAGACGCCCGGTCGCCTCTCTCCGTTTTAATATAAATAACAAAAGAAATATTTATTTCGGCGAGTTGAGATATCTGTACGGTGCATCTTCAATTCGAGGAACGCTTTTGTTTCCGACAAAAGCTGGGAGCTTGTGGCTGAAAGCTCACACGGCAATTACTTTTGGAAGGTGGCAAGACAGCGGGTGCCTGTGCGTCGGGAGCGGTAGCTCGGTGGTTAGCGCGCTGGGCTACAAACCTGGCTATCACCCGAGTTTGATTCCCGCTCACAACCAGCACCAGTGGCGATTTTCTGAACCGGTCCTGGGGCCTCCCCTAGGTCGACTCAGCTTCGAATAAATATCTAATTACGGTGTGTGAACATTTCCGCTAGGAAGACAAAGGCGGCCGGGCGTGATGCTGGTCAACCCACCTACTCGTGTGCCGTGTCGGCCTTCGCAGGTGCTCGCTAACGGCACTTGCCCCTACCGCCTGTTAAGGCTACACGGTGGGGGGGGGATCTTTGTCTTTGTGCGCGCGTTTGCGAAATGTTAATTCCGTCGGAGCGTTTGCCGTTCTATTTTGTCATTTTTAAATCGTATCATATCACGCGACTAATGGGAAGCAATGTTCCACGATGTTTTGTCGGCACATTGACTACTGTACTTTATCTGTTTGTAGCCTAATTCAATTTCTGAGCTCCCACCGCTTTAGATTTCTTTTAACAGTTCGGTGGCACCTTTTCTCTCGTCAGACATGTGTCTGTTTGAGCTCTTATACAACAGATGCATCATCCAGGATCTACGTTACTATGAGACGCACTAATTCATGGGAACATTTATTCCCTCCCCTGGCTTGGACTGTTGGTGCGGGTCAGTGGTGCCGTGCCGAGATGTTGGCTCTCTCTCTCTTCCGATCTGCTCGGGTACATCTGTTCCCTCTTTGCTTATTGTAGAATTATTATTGTCTTCATGTCTTATGTCTTATAATTTATCGCTATTGCTTGACTCTCAGTTAATCTGTCTTGATGTTATTAACATGCCGTTCTCTCCACGGTCTTGTGCAGCGCTTTGTGACCCCCGGGTGAAAGGCGCTCTATAAATGCTATTATTATTATTCATTATTACACAGCATGAAGCCGACCACGGTTCGATTCCCGGCTCGGGTGCCGCCTTTCTGCGTGGAGTTTGTGTGTTCTCTCAAGTGTCCACGTGAGGTTTTCGTCAGACACTCCTGTTTCCTCCCATCGTAAACACACACAAAAAAACCCCACTCACTATTTGTGTGATAAAATCTTATTTGACGGTTGCTCTTCAGAACTGTTCTTTCGGGATAGCCGTGTCACTGCGCGCTCTCCCTCTCTCTATCGCCAGGGAGAGAGCGAGGGCGCTCAGTGACATGGCTATCCCAAAAGAACAGCACCCAAGATGCACATATTTCTCTATATATTCCATATATGATAAAAATATATAATAATAATGTTACATTTATAACGCGCACATATTCATTCAATGTCGAAGATATTCATTCGACGAGAGAACGACTCAGAGGCGCGAGGAAAGCGCAGAGAGGCGGAGGAGGCAGCCAGGCGCTCTCCCGGCGCCATATAGCCACTCGACACTGCTTCATATATATTATGATGTTATCGGCCAAATAATTAATGAGCGTTTTTTTTTACTCGTGGGAGGAAACCGGAGAACCCGGAGGAAACCCACGCAGAACAGCGGGAGAACACACAAACTCCACACAGAAAGGCGCCCGAGCCGAGATTCGACCTGGCAACCTTCTTGCTGCGAGGCAGCAGCCCTACCCACTTGCGCCACCGTTTCACACATTCACTTTGAGAAGAATCATAGGCCTCGCTCTAACCACAGTTATTATACTGCACCCATTTCATATTTATGCGTCAGTGTCAATTTCTCGACGCGTGAGCTTCCTTTCATTGTTTCGTTGTTGCTCCTGGCAAAAATAAAATTTTCCAGAAGCTCGTGCAAGATTTCCCAGCCGAAAGTTACAACAACACAACCACCCCCCCCCCACACACGCACACGCGTGGAATAATTAAGATATTTTCACGATATAAAAATCCTAAGCTACGGCGTATTAGACATTTCAGTCGAGTGTTCGCTATTTTCCGCCCAGCGAACCGTTTGTTAATTTAAGGCATGATTGCCACTGGACAAAAAAAAAAAATCTCAACCAAAGACGCGTCGCATTTCTCATTATTCCGACTTTGATTAAAAATAAATAAATATATATGTTTCGTTTCGTGTATTCACGATATGAGAATAATTGTAAGTTTCTCTCTAAACCACCGTTTTTATATTGCAAACTCATTAATTTAGATTGGCGTTGTTTCCCCCTAATGTCTCTGTGTCTTCCTGTCTCTGTGTCCCTGTGTCTCTCCCTGTCGCTCACCCTCCCTCCCTGTCGGTCTCCCCCCGTGTTTGTCTTTAAAGAAGTGACGGCCATCTTAGGGGACGCTGGCAGATTTTTGCCGCTCTTAAGATTGCCAGTTTCACGACCTTTCAGTGTATTCGAAACAGCCTTAATCATTACATTTTTCGTTGCTTTAGTTTTTTTTTCTGTCGTTTCAAAATGTATAGGAAGCAGTGTGTGGCAATATTGCGTCGGCAAACCGCCTGGCTGCCTCCTCCGCCTCTCTGCGCTTTCCTCGCTACGCCTCCAAGTCGTTTTCTCGTCGAATGAATACCTTCGACATTGAATGAATATGTGCGCGTTATAAACATCTAAACAAGCGGCGTCAGGCGTCTGACCGAATGAATGAACGTGTCACGAAACGCAGGATGCCTCATTGATTGACGTCTTTTCTCCGGCTCTAAATTATTTAATCTGCACGCAGGCAGGATCAAGCCTGGCCGTGTTCCTGTCTCATTAAATAGGCGGCGAGTTTAACGGGCGGAAAGAGCGACGCACAAAAAAAAACTAAACAAAAGAAACTTAGTGGGGTTTTTTTTTCTTAAATCGAGAATTAACTGAGGTACGCATTCCCACTATTTCGGAATCGTCGGCACCTAACGCCATAAATTATTGCGATTTATAACGCGCCGCGCGGTATTCGTTCACTCTCGAAGATAATAATAGCGTTTTAATAAGTATAGCGTTTTATATAGCGCCTTTCACCCGAGGGTCACAATGCGCTGCACAAGGGCCGCGAAGAGAACGGCATGTCAACAACGAAACAAAAAACAACCAATAAAAACCAAAGGAACAAAAATTTAATGATTAAGGCTGCTTCGAATATACTGAAAGGTCGTGAAACTGGCAATCTTAGGAGCGGCAAAAATCTGCATGATTTGCATGCAATCTTAAGATTGCATGCTTAATATACAGATTAATAGCACCTGAGTAATCTGCATGCAATCTGAAGAGCGGCAAAAAATCTGTATGATGATGCTTCCGGCGTGGGAGGCGAAACGTCGCGAAGGAGAGCGGAGGAACGCTCGACACGGCGCTCCCGAAACAGCAGCTCTTTACGAGCAATTATCACACCCTGCATCCTCTACATGTTAAGATGTTACCGACCGAGCTGTAGCCACAATGGAAAACACGCTCGCGCGTCGCAGCCGCGGGTGTTGCGGCTGTTGCGACACCCGCACTTTCATAGAAACATGATTCCATCCCCCCCACTTTTTCATGCAACGCCCGTGGCTGCGGCGCGCCTGGAAAAACACTCTCGCGTTCGATAACGCCAACCAGCCCGCGTGTTCCCCGGCGCTCTTTGTGTACGACGAAGGAGCCTGGGTCCAACACAGGAAGCGAACACAATACAGTAAAACGAATCCGTAATTCCTTTCTCCCTTAATGCGAGACACCCTACGGAGCGTAAATCAGACAGGGCCCCGAATCTGAGAAGCACGATTTCCTTTAAACGCCAAAAATTTCAATAATCTATTTCAAGGCAGCAGCCGCAACCACGGCACTGAATCATACAGAACGTCCATACGTTCAGGGGGGGGAATTTGTTTTTTGTCAAAGACGATGAATGTTTGATCATTGCAATCGCTGGTAAATTTTTATATATATATATAACGCTCGTCCTCATAAATGGATTCAGTAGATGACATGGGGATCACCGAGACAGATTCACGCTGTTTGCAACAAAGACCATTGGTATGGAGATTTGGCAAAAAAAAACCGGATGGAAATGTGAATCTTTGTGTGGTCCTGTGGTTATCTAGAACTGTCCCGAATGAAAAATAAGTACCATCCATTGTCAGAAATCGCTTAATATAGTACAGGGTCGCGGTGAGCCGGAGCCTATCACGGCAGACACAGGGCGCAAAGGCAGGGTTATACACAGGATGGGATGCCAGTCTATCATAGGGCACCGGGGGCAATTTAGTCAGCAGGACAATTAACTTATGCAGCAGCATGTCGTTAAACCGTGGGAGGAAACCGGAGTGCCCGGCGAAAATCCAAGCGGACACGGGGAGAAAACACGCAAACTCCACACAGAAAGTCACCCGAGCCAGGATTCAAACCCGGGTGTTTTTGCTAATGAGGCGGCAGCGCTACTCAACGCTACGCCACCGTGCCGCCCAGTTGCGTACCCCTGCTGTGCTAATTTGTGTGCTGAATAAACCGAACAAAATGCAAAAACACCAAAAAAAAACCCAACACAAACACATAATGTTCCTTGGGATCACTGAGAGATCGTGCGGTCAGACGCGTCTCGCTTTCCTAAGGTCAACGAACGCATTGATTTTATTTATT
Organism: Geotria australis; assembly: GCA_036362915.1. Classification (NCBI taxonomy): domain Eukaryota; kingdom Metazoa; phylum Chordata; class Hyperoartia; order Petromyzontiformes; family Geotriidae; genus Geotria; species Geotria australis. The sequence goes on along the minus strand of JAZEWU010000054.1, from coordinate 2,052,654 downwards.
AAGCAATTACGAAGCACCGCTATCTTATTACGGTTATTCCGATCGCGTGATCGTTATCACGAGGCCGAAGTTTCCTATCTTAACGGTGCATCACCACCACCGCGTGGCTCAACCAACGCGCCCCCGCCGAAGCAGACATTCTAATAAATACAATTTCACAACGCGTGGCACGTATTCGGTCAATGCCGGAGGTGTTCATTCGAAGAGAGAACCACTCAGATGGCGCGAGGAAACCGCATAGAGGCGGGGGAGAGGGGGGGAAGGCAGCCAAGCGGTTAGAAGGCGGCAACAAGTGCCAGAAAATGAGTGCTATATATTGTGATGTTAAACTGACAATTGATGAATGTTTGATGTGGGTTTTCCGCGGCTAGATTCATGACGGTTGCTCTTCGGGGATGTTCTTTCGGGATAGCCGTGTCGCCGAGCGATCTCCGTCTCACCCCTCTCGACGTGTCGCCTCCACCGCTATCGCGAAAGAACAGCTCTGAAGAGCAACCGTTATTGAATGTTTCGCAATCGTGGGACGAAACCGGAGAACCCGGAGTAAACCCACGCACAACAGGGGGGGGATAGAACACACAAACTCCACACAGAAAGGCGCCCGAGGTCGGAACCGAACCGCCTCGGGCTGGGCCTCCTTTCTACGACTGCGCCACCCCGCCGCTCACGTATCGCAGAATTACTTCTGAGAACAACCTTGACACGACCCTTTCCCGCTCACACTTTCGCACATGCCCTGGCAGAGAGGAACGTGTGCGGCATCACAATCAAAACGCATGTATTTGTTATTCTCAGAGCTGAATTTCCGTAACTCTAAGTGAAAAGTCACGTTTAATTACGTGTCTTTGTGTCTGCGTGTGCGGAAATAATAGTAATTTCACGTTGAAGAGCACGCTTCTAGGGGTCTGCCTTGTTGGTGAATAGGTCTGGAGTCTAGCGCTCCTGCTAGGGTCTCCCTTGTTGGTGAACAGGTCTGGAGTCTAGGGTCTCTCTCGGTGAACAGGTCTGAAATCTAGTACTTCTCCTGGTGTTTCCTTTAATGAACAGGTGTGGAGTCTAGCACTCCTGCTCGGCTCTCCCTTGGCGGACACGTTCACTCACAGCTAGCGCCACTCACCGCTGTTCCACCGCGCGCACCACCACCACCACCACCCACCACCCACCACAACCACTCACTCACTCACCACCATGAGGGTATCCTGCTGAGCGTCACGCGACCCGGCCAGCACCACTTCCTCTCCCGTCCCGCCATCCCGCTCCTCCTCCTCCTGCTGTTCCTCCTCCTCCTCCTCAACCACCTCCTCGGTCTCCGTCTTGGCCCCGGGCGCCGTGGTGACGGTGGTGACGGTGACCGTGGTGTGCACCAGCGTGGCGGTGGAGGTTCGCGGCCCTCCGCCGGCGGTTGTCGGGGCCGCGGCCGCGAGGCCGGAGGTGGCCGTGACGGTCGCGGCGACGATCCGGGTCGCGAGGTGAGGCGACATCCCGCGGAGCACGCGCAGCGACCCCTCCGCGCGGGTGTGCGAGTCGCTGGCGGCGGCTAGGTTCAACACCTGGTTGTGAAAGGGGGGGGAATCGATTGACAGGGAGGAGGGGAGTGGGGGCAGAGCAGACACGTTGAAGGTGAGAACAGAGCTCGTCGATTCGATTCTTCGAAGCTTGATGGTTATATGACAGTTGTTTCCCATTGCAACAAGTTCTTCTTTAGTTGCAGACAGCCCTTCAACATTTGCAGATATAATAGTCAGTGCCGGCCTTAAAGGCGGCGGGCATTGGCCTCTCTTCTTGTTCCAGACTGAGGGGCTTCTGGCATCTGTTGAGCTTCTGGACATCGTTGTCTTTCAGCTCCAAGGCTTCGAAGTGTTTGGTAGCATTTGCAGGTAAATACCAAGTATTACTTGACAGGGATCGCGACGTGAACGCTTCTACCTTGATCCCCAGGTAAACAGAAAGATAATAATAATTTTACATTTATTACGCGCACATATTCATTCAATGTCGAAAATATTCATTCGACGAGAGAACAACTCAGAGGCGTAGCGAGGAAAGCACAGAGAGGCGGAGAAGGCAGCCAGGCGGTTTGCCGGCGCCATATTGTCGCGGTGGCAGCAGTCCAAAGAGAGTGGACCAGACATCCCTTTCCTCAGCAACAGATTCCAGCTCTTCCTGGGAGGGGATTCCCAGGCGTTCCCAGGTCACGAAAGCCTTCGTGTTAAATATCTTTGCGTTAAGGCTATACGGGGGATCTTTGTCTTCGCCCTTGTGACATTTGACCACCGACCTTCAGGCCGTTGTAGTAAAGGCCGGAGAGGAGGCCTTGGAAGGGATGCGGCCGGTCGCGACCCCCGATTCTAATCCACGCCTGGCTGTTGAAGATGGTCAACTGCCGCACTGTGGGTGACACGGGAGGGGGGAGACACGGGGAGACACGGGGAGGTCACACGAGCTGGTTGACAATCATCAGGGTGGCGCAGAGGTAACACCTGCGCCTCACAGCAAGAAGGCCCCGGGTTCGAATCTCGGCTCGGGCGCCTTTCTAGTGTGGAGTTTGTGTGTTCTCCCCCCCTGTTCTGCGTGGGTTTCCTCCGGGTTCTCCGGTTTCCTCCCACAAGT
>JAZEWU010000054.1:1984300-1995285 GCA_036362915.1 Geotria australis | reverse complement strand
TGCCCCCCCCCAACAACAAAAAAATAACACTCCGACCCCCCCCCAAAACGAGTGAGCAAGCGTGACGAGCTTCTGAAGGGGAAAATAAACCCCGAGCGGTTATTTTTTTTTTATTTACCGTACAGAGAAAGAGAAAGAGACAGGTGGGAGGAATGGAGAAAAATAAATAAAATTATATCGACGTGGGGAAATAAAAAGTGCCGGACTCGCGGATGAATAAATATTGCAGCGGAATCGTCCCCTGCTTGGTGTTGTTTACAGCGAGACGGGTAGCAGCACGCCAGACGGGCTGGCACGTGGAAACAGACAGTGGCTGGTACCTGACCATAGGTAGTGGCAAGTAGGACAGTACGTGGCACGTAAGACAGGCGCGTGGGACAGAAGGCTATTGCTGAGCTACAAATCTGGCTGTGACCCGAGTTCGAATCCCGCTCACGGCCACCAACACCCAGTGACGATTTTCTCAACAGGTCCTGGGCCGCCGCCCCTAGGTCGACTCAGCCTCAAATTAGTACCTGGTGCAGCGTGTAAACATCGCCACTAGGGAGACAAATGCGGCCGGGCGTGGTGCTGGTCAGCGACCCGCTCGTGTGCCGTGTCGACCTTCACAGGTGCTGCTCGCTAACGGCACTTGACCCTACAGTCTGTTAAGGCTACCACGGGGGATCTTTGTCATTATCTTTGTCACGTAAGATAGGTACGCGAGACAGTGGCTGGCACGTACCGGCGGTGCCAAGATCGACCTCTGTGGAGGAGGTTCGTGAAGGACGCTACTGGGCAGTCGGAGGCAGTCGCCCTCCAGCTACAACAACGGAGGGCGGAGGAGCTCGGCTCACAACGGCGAGCCGAGCGGCCAAAGCACAGCAAGTTGTCACGGTAGGGAGCTCAGGTGGTGCATCTGCCAGTCATCTCAGCCAGGCAGCCCGTCGTGACACCTGGGTTTATCCCGTGACCTCCTGTCGACGAGCCTCCTTCGACACTTCACGCGATAGCCTCAAGGTGCATATGGCCTGGCACAGGCGACGTGGTGACGTCACCGCCACGTAAGACGCTCACGCTAGACAGTGTCACGCGAGTCACTGTGGCGGATTGAGGTTCGAGATGCCTGCTCACCGCCCCCCCGCCCCCGTCTCGCACATTATCATTCCGCTCACCAAGTCACTGCCTCCGCGGCGTGTGCACGCGTGCGTGTGTGACCGGCCCACCGTTGCGGTGAGCAGCGGCGGCGGCGTGGACTGTGGGAGGAAACCGGAGAACCCGGCGAGTGGCTGGCTGGCTGAGTGAGTGTATGGGAGTGAGGGGTGTTTGGTGGCCGCGAGCGGGATTCGAACTCGGGTCACGGCCAGGTTTGTTAGCCGAGCAGCGCGCTAACCACTGAGCCGCCGCTGCCTCCTAGCCCGGCACAGCGGTGAAACGCCGGCACCTAATTGACCTTCGCTCGATCGCAGCGTGAGAGAAGAACTGCGCCCGTCTGTCTTCCTGTCTCTGTGTCCCTGCGTCTCTCCCTGTCGCTCACCCTCCCTCCCCTCCCTGTCTCCCTCCGTGTTTGTCTTTAAGGAAGCTACGACCAACTTAGGGGACGCTGGCAGATTTTTGCCGCTCTTACGATTGCCAGTTTCACGACATTTCAGTGTATTCGAAGCAGCCTTGATAATTTATTTTTTGTTGTTTTGGTTTTTATTTGTCGGTTTTTTTTCATTTCGTTGTTGACATGCCGTTCTCTTCGCGGCCCTTGTGCAGCGCTTTGTGACCCTCGGGTGAATGGCGCTATACAACATGCTAGTATTATTATTATCATAGCATACGGCGAAGGAGAGTCGCCGATGGAATTGGCAACAAGCGCTGTTAGTCTCAGGCTCTGCACGGCTCCCTTTCATCCAACCCCAAGCACCACCCACACCCCACCAAGACAAAGACAAAGATCCCCCGTATAGCCTTAACAGACTGTAGGGGCAAGTGCCGTTAGCGAGCACCTATGAAGGTCGACACGGCACACGAGGGGGGTTGGCTGACCAGCACCACGCCCGGCCGCCTTTGTCTCCCTAGTGGCGATGTTTACACACCCGCACTAGGTACTCATTTGAGGCCGAGTCGACCTAGGGGAGGCTCGGGACCGGTTCAGAAAATCGTCACTGGTGTTGGCCCGTGAGCGGGATTCGAACTCGGGTCACCAGATTCGTAGCCAAAGTGCGCTAACCACTGGGCTACCGCTCCCCACTACCCACACCCCACACACCCACACCCCACACCCCACCCACCCACACACACCGCCTCCCGCTCCTTGCCTTGGGCAGCAGCGTGGCACACTAAAGAAGTTACTCTCAAAGTAATTCCGTCTTATTGGTTTCAGACCACTAGACGGTACATTGATGTGATAGGCTGCGGGTACTATTGCGTTGACTCATCAACAAACCCGTCCACCAAGGGAGACCCCCTAGCAGGAGCGCTAGACTCCACACCTGTTCACAACCAAGGGAGACCCCTAGCAGGAGCGCTAGACTCAGTGGTTAGCGCGCTGGGCTACAAATCTGGCGAGCCGAGTTCGAATCCCGCTCACGGCCAACACCATTGCCGATTTACTGGGCAGTTGGAGGCAGTCGCCCTCCAGCAACAACAGAGGGCAGAGGTGCGACGCTCACAACAGCGAGCCGAGCGGCCAAAGCACAGCAAGTTGGCACAGTAGGGAGCTCTCTGGTGGTGCATCTGCCAGTCATCTCGGTCAGGCAGCCCATCGTGACACCTGGGTCCGTCCTGTGACCTGTCGGCGAGCCTTCGACACTTCACGTGATAGCCTCAAGGTGCATATGGCCTGGCACAGGCGCCGTGGTGACGTCACCGCCAATTAGTGGCGAATGGCGGTAGTTGTTGTTGGGGGGCTGGCACACTTGTGGCAATCACAAACAAACATTCACACCCGTGAAAATATTTTGCAACCGAGGTATAAATATTTCACAACCAGCGTTGAAAAGGCGACAAAAAAACCAACGCCGAATTCCACGTTTGTTCGCCCGACCAGAAAATCAATAATGAATCCGCAACAAAAATAAAATCTTTGTCGGCCTACCCTAATGCGTTTTCGCGTTGTTATTATTATTATTAAGCGCTCGCGTAAAACCTTGCGCCAGTAATCCGCCTGCTTGGCGGCCGTTTGATGTGACGCGCGCTGCGTAAGTAATAATAATTTCAATTTATATAGCGCCTTTCACCCGAGGGTCACAAAGCGCTGCACAAGGGCCGCGAAGAGGACGGCATGTCAACAACGAAAGAAAAAACAATAACAACCAAAGCAACAGAAACTAAATGATTAAGGCTACTTCGAATATACTGAAAGGTCGTGAAACTTGCAATCTTAAGAGCGGCAACAGTCTGCCAGCGTCCCCGAAGATAGCCGTCACTTCCTTGAAGACAAACACGGAGGGAGACAGGGAGCAAGGGTGAGCGACAGGGAGAGACACAGGGACACAGAGACAGGAAGACAGAGAGACAGACACGAGGGGGAAACAACGCCAATCCAAATGAAACAATCCATATTGAAGCACAAGAACACGCAACAGCAAAAAAAAAACGCAGGCACCCACAACAGATCAATCCATCCATTGTCAGAAACCGCTTAATCCTGTACAGGGTCGTGGTGAGCCGGAGCCTATCCCGGCAGTCGCAGGGCGCGAGGCACGGCTATAACCCAGGATGGGACGCCAGTCCATCGCAGGGGCACTGAGGGCAAATTAGTCTGCAAGCCAATCGAGCTATGCAGCTGGATGTTTTTTTGGAGTGTGGGAGGAAACCGGAGTGCCCGGCGAAAACCCACGCGGACACGGGGAGAGAACTTGCAAACTCCGCACAGAAAGGCAACCCGAGCCGAGATTCGAACCCGGGAGCTTCTTGCTGTGAGGCGGCAGCGCTACTCACCGCGCCGCCCTAGATGATAGATAGATGTTTATTATTACGGCAGAAAAATACCCGGTGAGCTTGCAAGCTCTTTACGGGATTCCTGCAAACACAACAGACACGCGAAGAGGTAACACAGGACGAGGGTCGTGCCGGAGGCGGTTCGATCCCCATCTCGGGAGCCCTTCTGTGCAGAGTTTGTGTGCTTTCTCTCCACCTGTTCTGCGTGGGTTTTCCTCTGGGTTCCTCCGTTTTCATGTTTTTTACGATGGTAAGGCGCAGATGTTGGCACTGCGTGGACACGGTGACCAGAGGGGTACATGCGGCAAGGGAGAGAGAGAAAGGTTATTGGTCTCTAACCTATTACCTGGGGGTCAAGGTAGAAGCGTTCACGTCGCGATCCCCGTCAGGTAAATACTTGGTATTGTCTGCGAATTCTACCAAACACTTCGAAGCCAAGGAGCTGAAAGACAACGATGTCCAGAAGCTAGCCATCGTGCTGCGAAGAATCGCAAAGAAGAAGACCTATTACATTTCACCTTACGGCACCATTGGTCTCCCTCTCTCTCCCTTTCACTCTCTCACCTTGTCCCACATCATTTAGTCTGCGGCCCAATTCTAGTCGGGAAAAGAAAAAAAATCCCCTTAATTCTCATTCCGTCGCCTCTCCCCATCTCGCCAAATCGGTTTCACTTCCTCTAATTAACGCGAGAGCTGCTCTCTCTCCCTCTCTCTCTCTCCTCGCTAATGATGCTGTGCTGGTCGTGTCGTCCTCCGAGCGTTCTTGGCCGAATAAGTGATACGAAAACGCGCGTCACAAGCAGCCAGGCGTCGTATTTAACGAAAGCGAATCGGACATTTGGGGGGAAAAGGCGCGGTGGCGTAGTGGGTATCCCTGCCGCCTCACAGCAAGCAGGTACCCGGGTTCGAATCTCGGCTCGGGTGCCCTTTCTGCGTGGAGTTTTGTGTGTGTGTGTCCCTCTCAAACCCGTGACTCGCAGAGATTCGAACAGAGACGCAAAGACCCAACACGCTGAGACAAGACACAAAGACAAATTTCCACCGTATAGTCTTAACAGACTGGAGGGTCAAGTGCCGTTAGCGAGCAACTATGAAGGTAGACACGGCACACGAGGGGGTGGGTGACCAGCACCACGCCCGGCCGTCTTTGTCTCCCTAGTGGCAATATTTACACACCACACAGAGACTCAGGCAGAGACACATAGAGTCACTCGCCAATCAGCTGTCGGCTGTTCTCTCGGCTCGGATACCATAGCATCATCATCATCCCCCATCTAGCAGTGGAGAGGAGCGGTAAGCAGACAGGTTTCTCCTGGATTCTCAGTCACTCGGCTGAGCTGATCATAAAAAATAAATATCTAAAATAATAATAAGAATAATTGATAATTATAAGTTTACATTTATAACGCGCACATATTCATTCAATGTCGAAGGTACTCATTCCAGGAGAGAACGACTCGGAGGCGTAGCGAGGAAAGCTTAGAGAGGCGGGGGAGGCAGCCAGGCGGTTTTACCGGCGCCATATTGTCACACACCGCTTCCTATATATTATGATGTTATTGGCCAAATAATTAATGAGTATTTTTTAAGTTGTGGGAGGAAACCGGAGAACCCGGAGGAAACCCACGCAGAACAGGGGGGGAGAGAACACACAAACTCCACACCGAAAGGCGCCCGATCCGAGATTCGAACCCGGGGGACCTTCTTTGCTGCGCACCACCCTCCCTACACTGGGGATTGATCAAATATCTTCCTGAAACATTTACAACGCAGGGCTGCCGTTCGCTCCCCCCACTTGCTCCGCACTGACCTGACCTAAGCCGGCCAAAGGTCAACCGTAAAGGCCAGTATTAATAACAAGACTGCGCGCGGAGCGTACGCGAGATGAGACGAATGTCTCCCGGTAGCAGTGATTTACCGAGGCGCGGACGAATACTTCAACGCCGCGTTGTAAATTGTAAAACACAATCATTACTGAGTTATTGTTTAACGGGCGGCACACGGTGGTGGCGTAGCGGTGAGCAGCGCTGCCGCCTCACAGCGAGAAGGGCCCGGGTTCGAATCCAGGATCGGGTGCCTCTCACCTTCTCTCTCTGAAGCACCGTTATTTCAATTCAATTCAACTTTATTTGTCAATTCTGCCACATGTACAGGACATATAGAGGATCGAAATTCCGTTTCTATCAGACCCCCTTGGTGTTGGCATGTACATGGACTGGAACACAACAACAAATGTTTAAAATACTAGGATAAAAAAAACCAAAATACTAATTTTTATTTTATATTTACACAACTCACCCGCACCCCCCTAACTCACTTCCCCCCCCCCCTCCAACTCGTACGTTTGTTGTATCGCAGGAATACCGCTTCCAGAGCTTGCAAGCTCACTGGGTACTTTCTGCTGTATAAATAAACATCTATCTATCCAATTCAAATATCTATCAGTGTTTGAGATAGGAGCCAGTGTTGGAGACCGGAGCCAGTGCTAGAGACCGGAGCCAGTGTTAGAGACAGAAGCCATCGTTGGAGACAGAATCCAGTGTTACAGATACGAGACAGTGTGAAAGACAGGGGCCAGTCTGAGAGACAGAAGCCAGCCTTAGGAGATAGGAGCCAGTGTTAGAAACAGGAGCCAGGTGTTGTGTTGCAAAAATCCCGCTTGCAGGACTCGCAAGCTCACCGGCTATTCTACGCTGTAACACAACACACATCTCTCTAGCTAACTCACCTCTCCCCCTCATCCCCCCCCCCAGCTCACCACCACCCAGCTCTCCAAATCCGCTCAATTGCCGGCCGCTCCCAAGCCGTTTGCCGAAAGAGAGCGGCTCGGAGTTCCGAGACTTTCCCTCTCCGTCTGCGATGCCAATTTTATATCTCTCTCTCTCTCTCTGTGACACTCGACACTCGCTGCGTCCTGAGGCGGCCGAACGCCGCGCGTGGAATTTGAATCGGCGCTCTTCCCCCCCCCACCCACACCCACCTCCCTCTCCTTCTCTCTCTCGGGCAAAGATAAAGATCCCCCGTGTAGCCTTAACAGAGCGCAGGGTCAAGAGCCGTCGGCGAGCGGCACCCGTTAAAGGTCGACACGGCACGCGAGCAGGGTGGGTGACCGGCAACCGCGCCCGCCTTTGTCTCACCGAGTGACATTGTTTACACACCGCGCGAGGTACTCGGTTCGGTAAAGCCGAGTCGACCGAGCGGAGGCCCAGAAAATCGTCACGGGGTTGTTGGTGGTGGCAGCGAGCGGGATTCGAACTCGGGTACCCACAGCCCGGCCACAGCGCTAACCACCGAGCCCACCGCATCCACCACACCCCCGCTTTCTCTCACGCGTCACACCGCTCCAGTGAGCTGGCCGGCGTGACATTTACCCGAGCGGCGAGCGGGGAAGGCTTGTAAATGAGATGATGATTTTTTTATTCACCGGGGGATTTCTATCCGAGAGCCCCCAACCCCCAGCTTTCTCTCACAAGGAGGAATTCAACCTACCCCCCCCGCATCCCCACGTGTTATTCTAGACATCCCATCCGTTGTTAGAAACCCGCTTAATCATCCTGTACCAGGGGTCGCGGTGAACGCGCTGGGAGATTTCGGGGGCACGGATGCAGGGAACAGGGAGGTAAAGGGATAGAGAGAGGGGGTACGGGGAGAGAGGGGGTTGAGAGTTCCAACGCTCGAATTAAACCCGCGTTGGTTTCCAGACCTCGAGGATAATTTTGCCGGTGAAACAAAACAAAACAAAAAATCACAACCCGTTGGCGACCGCACTCGCGGAACGAGACGCGACGGGGTGGGAGAGCGCGGGAGAGGGCAATGCGTACACCATCAACGTGACGGGAACATCGGCTGCAGAGATACAACGCGGGCACGTTTCGACTGACTGCGCCTCCAACGTGGGAGACAAGGAACGCTCGGTGACACGGCCAATTCGAAAGAGCAGCTGCCGAGAGCAATTTTCATAGCACGCATCGAGCCGTTACAAACCTACACGAGTACACCGCAGAGAGAAGGAACACTCGGTGACACGGCTATCCCGAAAGAGCAGCTACGCAGAGAGCGATTCTAAAAAAAAAAACCAGTAAAATATGCGACAAAATCTTTAACTACGTGGGTCAGATTCCACGAGGTGACCCGCTCGAGATCACATGATGGACCGTAGCGCTTAAATTGCACGTAATTTCAGAGCTGAAAATTGACTGCAAACGCGGCAGCGGTGATGCTATTAGGCGAGTAGGAGCAAGTCTCTTTAGCGACGCACTGTGGGGGTCTCGCGGGGGGCCTGGGGGGCAAGGGCGAGTAACGCTGCCGCCTCACAGCAAGAAGCTCCCGGCTTCGTATCCCGGCCCGAGTGGCTTTCTGTGTGGCGTTATTAACATAACAAAAATAATTGCATTTTTATAGAGCGCCTTTCACCCGAGGGTCGCAAAGCGCTGCACATTGGGCCGCGGAGAGAACGGCATGTCAACAACGACATAATAAATAACTGACAAAAACCAAAGCAGCAATAGTTAAGTGATTAAGGCTGCTTGGAATACACTGAAAGGTCGTGAAACTGGCGATCTTAAGAGCGGCAAAAATCTGCCAGCGTCCCCTAAGATGGCCGTCACTTCCTTGAAGACAAACACGGAGGGAGACAGAGAGGGAGGGTGAGCGACACGGGGAGACGTAGCGACACAGAGACAGGAAGACACCGAGACAGACATGTATGCATTTTCTCCCCGTGTCCGCGTGGGTTTTCGCCGGGCACTCCGGTTTCCTCCCACAGTCTAAAGACACGCTGCTCCTACCTAGGTTAATCAGCCTGCGGACTAAATTGCCCCCCGGTGCCCTGTGATGGACCGGTGTCCCACCCTGGTTATAGCCCTGCCTTGCGCCCTGTGTCTGCCGGGATAGGCTCCGGCCCACCGCGACCCTGTACAGGATTAAGCGGTTTCTGACACTGGATGGATGAAATAATAAATATCAACCTATCTAATAAACTGGGGGGTCAAGGTAGAAGCGTTCACGTCGCGATCCCTGTCAGGTGTTGCCTGCGAATTCTACCAAATACTTCGAAGCCGAGGAGCTGAAAGACAACGATGTCCAGAGGCTGACTGACCATCGTGCTTCGAAGAATCGCAAATAATAAGAAGATCTAATAAACGCTCAGCGTTAGAGATAGGAACCAGCGTTCTTGATAGGAGCCAGTATTAGAGATAGGCGCCAGCGTTTGAAACAAGCAGCCAGCGTTATATCACTGCAATCCCACTTCCAGAACTTTCGAGCTCACTGGCAAAAGATTTCCGGCGTACTAATAATCATTCATCTACGGTTGTCTATAACCCGCGGCTTCCGCCAATGCTGACCGATAGCGAGCCGTGTCCGCAGCCTATCTATTATCGTTTGTTTTCGTGTATTCATTACGTTGTTCTTCGTGTTCGTCGAGAGCAAGTTTAACCCTCCAGGGATAACGGCGGCCCGGTATAAATCGAGGCAGGTACCGAGGTTTTGCTTACGAGCTTCTGGCACGATGTCGCGCTGCCGTGAAACACGCTCTCTAATGAATGGTTTGTACAGTTTACTCGATGGCTTTCGTGACCAATGTTATCATGGTGGGCGGCACGGTGGCGTAGTGGGTAGAGATGGCGCCTCACAGCAAGAAGGTTCCGGATTCGAATTTCGGCTCGGGGGGCCTTTCTGTGTGGAGTTTGCATGTTTATCTCCCCGTGTCGGCGTGGGTTTTCGCCGGGCACTCCGGTTTCCTCCCACCGTCCAAAACATGCTACCCGGTTAATTGGAGTACTGACTAAATTTTCCCAGGCGCCCTGCGATGGACTGGCGTTCCCATCCTCGGTGTTCCCCAACCCTTGCGCCCTGTGTCTGCCGGGATAGGATCCGCCCCCCCCCCCCACGACCCTCTACATCTACAAGATACCGAAAAATGTTGATGTTGGTGTACGTGTGTCGGCACTGGCGAGAGGAGGAGCGCTCGACACGGCTATCCCACCAGAGAGAGCAGCTGCGGAGAGCGATTCTCGTCACACACAAACAAAACGTTGCTGATTTTCCCGTTCTCTGTCGTTGTTGACGTTCCGTTCTCTCCGCAGCCCTGTGCAGCGCTTGGTGACCCTCGGGTGAAAGGCGCTCTATAAATGCTATTATTATTATTATCAAGTCTGGGGTTCGAGGTAGAAGCGTTCACGTCGCGATCCCTGTCAAGTAAATACTTGGTATTTACCTGCGAATTCTACCAAACACTTCGAAGCCGAGGAGCTGAAAGACAACGATGTCCAGAAGCTCAACCAGATGCCTGAACCATCGCGCTTTGAAGAATCGCAAAGAAGAGCGAAGAATTATCAAGCCAGTGACAAGTCCCCGCTGGTGGCACGTGGATAAAAACCAGAGCGTGGGTGGCACGCGTGGGCGGCACGCGTGGGTGGCACGCGTGGGTGGCACGCGTGGGTGGCACGCGTGGGTGGCACGCGTGGGTCGGCACGCGTGGGTCGGCACGCGTGGGTGGCACGCGTGGGTGGCACGCGTGGGTGGCACGCGTGGGTGGCACGCGTGGGCGGCACGCGTGGGTGGCACGCGTGGGCGGCACGCGTGGGCGGCACGCGTGGGTCGGCACGCGTGGGTGGCACGCGTGGGTGGGCACGGGCACCTGGCAGCGAGCGAGCGATTGAGTGTGCGAGCCAGGGTTTGGGAGCGAACCGAGCTGAGTGTTGCTCGCGGGAACCCGGGAGCTAATAGCGTCCCACGACGCTAATTGGATGATGGATGGCAGTCGGAGTGGCGCGGTGAGAGGGGGGCGGGAGAGCGGGGAGAGAGTGAGGGGGAGAGAGTGCCAATGACACAGAAATCCCGATCCTGAGAAGTTTAACCGCCAAAAATGCTTTCGGTAATGAGCACCTTATTTTTTTGCCAGTATACAAATAATGTAGACTATATATAGCTTCACCTTTTCTGGCAATGAGAGACGTGCTAAGCTCTTAAAACGGGGGGTCAAGGTAGAAGCGTTCACGTCGCGATCCCTGTCAGGTTAATTACTTGGTATTGCCTGCGAATTCTACCAAACACTTCGAGGCCGAGGAGCTGAA
>JAZEWU010000054.1:1906584-1917691 GCA_036362915.1 Geotria australis | reverse complement strand
GTCCAGAAGCTAGCCATCGTGCTTCGAAGAATCGCAAAGAAGAAGACTGGGTATGTTTTCCTTCTGTTAATAACAAACATCCATCCGTTGTCAGAAACCGCTTAATCCCGTACAGGGTCGCGGTGAGCCGGAGCCTATCCCGGCAGACACAGGGCGTGAGGCAGGGGGATACCGAGGATGGGACGCCAGTCCATCGCTGGGTACTTTGGGCAATTTTTACTCATTAGGCCAATTAACCCGGCAGCATGTCTTTGGACGGTGGGTAGGAAACCGGAGTACCCGGCTGAAAACCCCCACGCGGAACACGGGTAGATAACACTCAAACTCCACGCAGAAAGAGGCCCGCCCCGAGCCGGGATTCGAACCCGGTCTACCTTCTTGCCCTGAGGCCGCAGAGCTACCCCACTACGCCACCGTGCCGCCACCTCTCGTACGAAAAAAAAAAAATCACTAAAAATAATTCTGCCCCAGCGTGCGACCAGGAGCGGACAGCCGCGTTAAATTAAGACGTGTGACGGAATAATGGCAGCGAAGCGAGAGTTTGTGGACGGGGGGAGGTTGGGGGGAAAGACACGCGAAATGAGGCACCGAATTACACGGCCAGCGACCCCCACCCCCCACCCCCCCACGTGTGCCCTTATCACGCCGCGATATCTACAAAATCGAGAGAAGGTTTTGACTAGAAGCGATCGCGTTCAGCCGATATGACCCTCACCTTGACCCTGACCTACCCCACACCCACCCACCCAGCCCAGCGCCAGCTGCCCTCGCGACACGCGGATTTAACGATGACAAGGTGGCGGGTGAATTTAACTCGAAGGCTTTACCATCTTCTTCTTTGCGATTCTTCGAAGCACGATGGTCAACTTCGGGACATCGTTGTCTTTCGGCTCCTCGGCAACGAAGTGTTTGGTAGAATTCGCAGGCAACACCGAGTATTTTACCTGACAGGGATCGCGACGTGAACGCCTCTACCTCGACCCCCTGGAACTTATAAAGACATCTAGCGTCTTCGCAAACCCTGAAAACGCTAGATGTTAGTTTCAGCGAAACGTCGGTGACATCTTTGGAGGTTAAGTGATGTTGGTGCCCGCTTGATTCTCCAACATATCGACAGGTATAAAACACTTACATATTTTGTCACATGACCTAAACCCTTAAGCAGAGCATTGATAAGGTGGGGGAATGATTTTTGTTTTACGCGGAGTGTGTGTGGGGGGTGGGTGTTCGTGTTGTTGGATTTGGCACAATAGGGAGAGCTCAGGTGGTGCATCTGCCAGTCATCTCGGTCAGGCAGCCCGTCGTGACACCTGGGTCTGTTCCGCGTGACCTCCTGTCGGCGAGTTTTCAACACTTCACGTGACGGCCTCGAAGGTGTATATGGCCTGGCACAGGAGCCGTGGTGACGTCACCGCCACCGTCGGGTTCTTCACGAAGAGCTTCCAGGTCAAACGGATCGGAAGTTCGCTCAGAAGGTTCGGAGGTCGTGGGGCAAGATGGTGGCAAGGACCGCGTGGCCGTGTAAGTTATTTTAATGTTTACGTTGGTTAATTGGCAAGTTTGTCGCGTCGCGGAAATCCCGCTTCCAGAGCTTGCAAGCTCACGGGCGGCATTTTCAGCTGTAATAATAAACATCTATCTGTCTGTCTAATGCACGACCTATCAATGTTAGAGATACGAGACGGTGTTCGAGATACGCGGAGTGTTCACGTCCCCGTGACCAGCTCTCGTCTCCGTGACCACCCCACGTGTCTCTCGCGTGGCCGGTCGGCAAATCTCCCGCTCGGATTATCGAGACGCCTCTCATACTCGCCCCCCGCCCCCCTGGGGCAATTTACCCCGAGGCTCAGGCCGAGCAGCGGAGCAGAAAAATACACGCAACAACAAACAAACAAACAACAACAAAGACAAAGATCCCCCCCCCCCAAGTATAGCCACAACAGCTTTTTTGCGACAAAACCTCCCACGCGGAACACGAGGGAGGATAATAATAATGATAGCATTTATAGAGCCGGGCGGCACGGTGGCGCTGCCGCCTCACAGCAAGAATAGCCCGGGTTCGAATCTCGGCTCGGTGGGTCTTTCTGAAGAGGGGAGAGCAGTTGCCTTTAGTGCAGCAGTTTAAATATCTTGGGGTATTGTTCACGAGTGATGGTAAGCGGGAACGTGAAGTTGGCCAGCGGATTGCAGCAGCGTCTGCAGTGATGCTTATCTATTAATCTTGTATATATTTGAATT
Organism: Geotria australis; assembly: GCA_036362915.1. Taxonomy (NCBI): domain Eukaryota; kingdom Metazoa; phylum Chordata; class Hyperoartia; order Petromyzontiformes; family Geotriidae; genus Geotria; species Geotria australis. The sequence goes on along the minus strand of JAZEWU010000054.1, from coordinate 1,915,453 downwards.
ATCGTCAGCAATTCGCATGTTTGTTGTGTCAATGCAGGAGTCCCGTGACGAGCTTGCAAGCTCACTGGGTATTTTTCTGCCGCAGTAATTAGACATCTATCTAATCTGTCCGCGACGCGACAAACAACGCGACGGAGCTTCGTGCGGTTTGAGAGATCGCGAGAGAACGAACACGCAAACCACACCGCGCAGAGAAAGTAGCCACCCGAGCCGGGGGTCGAACCCGGACTATTTCTGCCGGAGGGGTTCATCGTAACAGGCCGTGATGGATAGTTGAGCAAACGGTCGAGGCGAGAAGGCCATCCTCACGGAGGCAGCGTGATTAGGCGAGAGCTCGGCACGCTAACATACCGACCGACGAGCGAATGTTTGAGCGGCTTAATCAGCCCGGTACACCTACCCAGCTGCCGGACAGCTGATACGGGGGGGAGTGGGGGTCTTGCCCCCCACTATGCCCCCCCCCGCTTGCCCCCTATTTCCCCTTATTCTAAAACCTCTCCCCGTACCCGTCTCTCTAACACAGTCGTCAGTCACTATAATAATAATAATAGCAGTTTGTAGAGCGCCTTTCACCCGAGGGTCACAAAACGCAGCACAAGGGCCGCGGAGAGAACGGCATGTCAACAACGACAGACAGAAGAAAAAAAACAACTGATAAAAAAAAAGGCTGCTTCGAGTTACACCGAAAGGTCGTGAAACTGGCGATCTTAAGAGCGGCAAAAATCTGCCAGCGTCCACCAGTGTTTAAGCTGGAGGGAACCGTTGAGGTTTGTAGCTCTTTATATTCGTTGCAGTTAGTAGATCTTGGGTTATACCTGGGATGGGACGCCGGTCTGTCACAGGGCACTGCGGGAAATTGAGCCAGCAGGCCAATTAATCTAGACAGTATGTCTTTGGACTGTGTGGGAGGAAACCAGAATTCCCGGCGAAAAGCAGGGTAACGTACGCGTTACTTAAAACAGAAATGAATGAGCAAATGGTGGCGCAGTGGTAATATCTGCGCCTTACAGGAAGAAGGCCCCGGGTTCGAATCTCGGCTCGGGCGCCTTTCTGTGTGGAGTTTGTGTGTTCTCCCCCCCCTGTTCTGCGTGGGTTTCCTCCGGGTTCTCCGGCCGATAACATCACAATATATAGGAAGCAGTGTGTGGCAATATGGCGCCGGCAAAACCGCCTGGCTGCCTCCTTTCGCCTCTCTGTGCTTTCCTCGCTACGCTTCTGAGTCGTTCTCTCGTCGAATGAGTACCTTCGACAGTGAATGAATTGTAAATGTAAAATTATTATGATTAATGGCAAAACAAATTTAGGGGTCAATTAAATTGGGGGGGGGGTCACGGGACATCTGGACCACCTTATAGGCAAGCGGCTACAACCTCAGAAAATCCCTAACGCTGTGGTCACTCATCCGCGCTATCTCTGGATTTAGAACCACTGGCTTTCCTAGTCTCGGCTAAGCGAGTGTAAAATATAACAAGCTGGCAAGCCGGGCCGGTTAGGGAGCCTCGCTTCTCCTCACGCGGGGGGGGGGGGATTTAACTGCCAGAGGAAATGTGTTCGCGGCAAAGGCTTCAAATGCAAGGTACAGCCGGGGTCAATTACAAGTTAGAGAGACACAGAACAGAGAGGGAGAGAAGAGCGAGAGAGAGAAAGAGAGTGTGCCGGGCGGCGAGAGATGGCCAGAGCCGGTAGCAATTCAACAGACGGACAGTGAAACCCCCGTAAAGACAGTGCGTCTCATACTCTGTGTCTCTGTGTGGGGGGAGGTGGCTCAGCGGTTAGCGCGCTGGGCTACAAACCTGGCAACCCGAGTTCGAATCCCGCTCACGGCCAGGACCGGCGCTACCAATTAGGCCAACTAGGCAACCGGCATCCAGGAACAGCCTGTAGCCACACCTATTGCGTCAAACACAATTCCCCCATAGCCTTCAAAAAAACTTTTAAAAAGTCACCTCTTCACCGACTCACGGCAAACCGACTGAGCCAGGGTGTCACCGCGCCTCCGAATCAACGGGTGCAACGCGCCCGGAGAAAATGCGCCACGCGTTACAAAAGTAGATTATTATTATAATAATAATACAAAAATCTACATCTCAGAAACGTTTCAGTGACTTTTAATTCTATTTAGGATATTTTTTATTTATTTATTCATCTAGCTGTAATGTTGTGTTGTTGTTAACAGCGTAACTATTATTTATACGAAACAAATTTTTTTTATTATTGAAGTTGGCAAAAATAAAAATGTAGTGCGTGGGGGATACAAGTAAAGCTGGCCTTGCTTAGGGCGCAAAATATTCTGACGCCTGGCACCTTGCCGTTATGCTCACCGATGCACTATTTTCCATGCCTCCCGGTTTCGGCCGCTCGCTGTGTTAAGTGCCTATTTATAGGAGGCGTTTGTTTTCGTTGCGAGAGAGTATTAGCGGCTTCCTACCTGCGACGCGTTGACGCGGGGCATTAGCGGAGCATTACTCATCATCGCGAGGTATAAATATAACCGAGCGCCGGTCTACCCGGGCGAAGTAAGTATCACGGTTGCTCTTTTGCAGAGATGGTTTTTTTTTCGAGATAGCCGTGTATCATGGGGCGATCAAGGTAGAAGCGTTCACGTCGCGATCCCTGTCAAGTAATACTTGGTGTTACCTGCAAAGTCTACCAAACACTTCGAAGCCGAGGAGCTGAAAGACAACGATGTCCAGAAGCTCAACAGATGCCAGAAGCCCCTCAGTCTGGAGCAAGAAGAGAAGCCAATGCCCGCCGCCTTTAAGGCCAACACTGACTATTATATCTCTAAATATTGAAGGGCTGTCTGCGACTAAAGAAGAACTTGTTGCAATGGGAAACAACTGTCATATAACCCATCACGCTTCGAAGAATCGAATCGAATTCAAATGGGGCGATCTCCATCTCTCGTCGCGCGACGTTTCGCCTCCCACGTTGGAAGCATCATCAGGCGGTTATGGTCCATCCAACCATCCATTTTCTAAACCGCTTGTCCTGGTGAGGGTCGCGCTGACAGCAGTTTGGCTTTATGGTTGTATGTGGAAACTGACCGGTTATAAAGGTGACTGAAAGGTTCCAGTTTGCAAAGGCTAACACAGACTGGGCTACCTTAGTTGTTGTTGTTCCATGAATCCGGGGGGCATCCTTAAGCTACTTGGGCTGCTGAGCTTTTTGCTTGGTTTTGCTTTGGGGTCTTAAGCGCCTCAACTATCCCTCGGCTCCCTTGGTGGCGTGACGCTGATTTACGAGGGTCCGCTCTTATCGCTAAAGCCATAAATAACGGGGCAACCCCCAACCAGGACATTGATGTTTTATAGCGGGCTCGGGACTCGAGGGCAGAGGTTAATGATAATTAATTGATGATTTGTACGTTGTAATTAGTCCAGTAAAAACACACACAGAGGGAGGGAGGGAGAGAGAGAGGGGGAGTCTTGCCTGGGCGCGCCTGTAATGGTAGTTTCCGATTGAAGAATAACCTGGAATTATTCATCAATTCGTTATCAGTGCATGGTTAATCTTGTAAAGAATCGCGGGAGGAACCGAAGCCTATCCCGGCAGACACAGGGCGCGAGGTAGGGCTGTGCCCAGGATAGGAACGCCATTCCATCGCAGTATACCGGAGGTGATTTAGTGAACAGGTCTATTAATAATAATTTAACATTTATAACAATTATAACTCATTCGATGAGAGAACGACTCAGAGGCGTAGCGAGTAAAGTGCAGAGAGTCGGAGGAGGCAGCCAGGCGGTTTTGCCGGCGGCATTTTGCCACACACTGCTTCCTATAAATAATGATGTTATCGGCCAACTAATTAATGAGGTTTTTTTATGAGAATCGTTCTCCTTAGCTGCTCTTTCGGGATAGCCGCGTCACTGAGCGTTCCTGTTATGATGTTATCGGCTGTGGGAGGAAACTTGGACTTAAAATATGATTTGTATTTTTGGTTTGTTGACAAACAGACTTGACTTCTGGCTATACGGTCACACAACGAATGTGTGTACAGTATTCCTAACAGCACTTTACGTGACAACAACTGCTAATAAACTTCCAGTCCTTTCTCAATCCACTGCTGGATGAACGCCTCCTCGCTCTGTCCATCCGGTGGATAATCTCGTGGCGTGACCTTGTTTAAAGGATGGATAATCAAACATTGCAGGGGGGCGGGCGGGCAGCACAGCACAGTGAAAGTTAAACAATGTTTAAACAAAAGTTAAACAAGGGTAGATAGAACGGGTCGCGATACGATCGCTCTGTCTCTGCCGTGCATTCGACTCGACTCATTTCCTGGGTAAATATTTGGCCAGTAATGTTTTGACTTTTAAGATAAAATAAATTAGCGGGAAAAACAGAGATCTGTCCCATGGTCAGCCGGCCATCTCGTGAGGAGACACACGGTCAAACATCTCATGCCCCCCTCACGGCCATCGCTTTTCCATGCCCTCTGGTCATCGCGTGTGGCTCAAGGGCATTTTCTCGCCTACCTCTAACCAGGCGCGTCGCAGCCGCGGGTGTTGCGGGTGTTGCGACACCCGCACTTTCACAGAAACATGATTCCACCCTCCCCCCACTTTTTCCTGAGGTAGTCTCATATCATATGTTGCGACACCCGCACTTTCACAGAAACATAATTCCATCCCCCCCCACTTTTTCCTGAGGTAGTCTCATATCATACGTGGCGACGCCAGTCCATCGCAGGGCACCGGGGGGCAATTTAGTCAGCAGCCCAATTAACCTATGCAGCAGCAGCAGCAGCATGGCTTTGGGACTGTGTGAGGAAACCGGAGTGCCAGGCGAAAACCCACGAGGACATGCAAACTCCACACAGCAAGGCGGCACCCGAGCCGGGATTCGAACCCCGGGGATTTCTTGCCGTTCGGCGGCAGCCGCTGCTCACCGCTACGCCTCGGATAAAATAATCCGCCAGTTTACAGGGGGGAGTGAGTGAGTCTCTCAAAGCGCCGGCATTTGTCGGCGTTCTCCTCAGAGAGCCTTTTCCCGCCTTAATTAAAACCCATCGCAAAGAAGCGGGAGAGGGTAAATGTGGTTTATTTTCTTTCTTTCTTGCGGTTTTTTTTTTTGACGCGGCTATAAAAAGTATGAGGAGTAACACTTTTCCTCCTGACTGCTTTTGGTGTGAGGGAGTGTGTGGGTATTTTTTTTTATGAGCTGTAATTGCGTTTTGCGCGCCTTTTTGAATGTAAATCGACGTTAGTGGCGACTGGGGATTCGGCTGGTCGCCCAGCCCCCCTTCTTCTTCTCTCGATAGTCGCTTGTTAACCTGTGTGTCGTTTGTGGGGAGCGCTGGCTCAGTGGTTAGCGCTATTGCTGGGGCTACAAATCTGGCTGCGACCCGAGTTCGAATCCCGCTCACGGCCACCAAACAGCAGTGACGATTTTCTGAACCGGTCCCGGCCGGGCGTGGTGCTGGTCACCCACCCCCTCGTGTGTGCCGTGTCGACCTTCATAGGTGCTCGCTAACAGTACTTGACCCTACAGTCTGTTAAAGCTATACGGGGGGGGAATCTTTGTCTTTGTCGTTTGATCGCTGTGAGGCAAGGTAAAGATAAAGGTCCCCCCGTGTAGCCTTGACAGACTGTAGAGTCAAGTGCCGTTAGCGAGTCGCGCCTACGGAAGGGCAATGGTTTACACACAGCAAGCAGGTACTAATTTGAGGCCGAGTCGATCTAGGAGAGGCCCAACACCGGTTCAGAAAATCGTCACTGGTGTTGGTGGCCGTGGTGAGCGGGATTCGAACTCGGTTGGCCGGAGTTTGTAGCCCAGCGCGCTAACCACTGAGCCACCGCTCCCCAAATACACACAAAAACACACTCACACGGACAAAGAAAAAGCTCCCTCGTGTCGCCAACACACTGGCTGCAGGGTTAAGTGCCGTTAGCTAGTAGCACCTATGAATTACACACAAAAGACAAAGATCCCCAGTATAGCGTTAACAGACTGTAGGGGCAAGTGCCGTTAGCGAGCACCTATTAAGGCCAACACGGCGGCACACAAAGACAAAGATCCCCCGTATAGCCTTACCACGGCGTAATGATGTGCAGGGTGGTCCAGATGTCTTGTGACCCCAATTAAAAACATACATCTACACATTTGCGACGCTGTAACGTCTGGCACACTGTTCGTTCAATGTCGGAGGTGTTTGATCGAAGAGAGAACGACTCAGAGGCGCGAGGAAACCGCAGAGAGCCGGGGGAGGTAGGGAGGGAGGGGGAAGGCAGCCATGCCGTTAACTGGCGCCAACATTTGAAGATGTTATCAGCCAATTATTACGTGTTTTAGTTTTGAGAGGAAACCGGAGAACCTGGAGGAAACCTACGCAGAATAGGGGGAAGAACGCACAAACAGGGGGAGAACACACAAACTCCACACAGAAAGGCGCCCGAGGCAGGAATCTAACCGAACTTCTAGCGTGTTCGAGTATACTGCTGCTGCCTACATTATTTCTCCTACTGAATAACTCACCCCCGATGCCCTGCGATGGACCGGCGTCCCATCCTGGGTACAGCCCCACCTTGCCCCCTGCGTCTGCCAGGATAGCCTCCGGCTCAGCACCACCCTGCACAATACTAAACGTCTACTGACTAATAATAATAATAATCTACTTTTGTAACGCGTGCATATTCTCCGGGCGCGTTGCAGCCGTTGATTCGGAGGCGCGGAGCTTTGCTGAGTCGGTTTGCTGTGAGTCGGTGAAGAGGTGACTTTTTAAAAAAATTGTGAAGGTTGTGGGGGGGACTGTGTTAGGCGTAATAGATGTGGCTACAGGCTTGTTCCAGGTTGTGGGTGCCGCGACCGAGAATCGGCGTCGTGCGAAGGTTGTGCGTGAACGCGGTGTGTGGAGTAGGTGCCGTGAAGAGCTGCGCAGAGTGCGGGATTGTGTCGGGGCCAGTGGCCGGAGTAGTGATGCGAGGTATCTAGGGTGTCCTGTGTGGATAGCGCGGTGGCATATTATTGCTATTGTGTAAGTAATAAACGAATGATGATAATAATAATAGCATTTATATAGCGCCTTTCACCCGAGGGTCACAAAGTGCAGCACATGGCTGTGGAGAGAACGGCACGTCAATAACATCAGGACAGATTAACCGAGAGTCAAGCAATAGCCATTAATAATAATTCTACAACAAGCAAGGAGGGAACAGATGTACCCGAACAGATCAGAGGAGAGACACCGGCACAGCACCACTGACCCGCACCAACAGTACAAGCCAGAGGAAGGAATGCATGTTCACGTGAAGGCGCAGGTAGGAAGAGAGCCAACATCCTGGCACGGCAGCATTGAGCCACATCAATAGTCCTAGCCGGAGGACTTGAAGGCCTTTCGGAACAAGTGATGACGATGACGATGATGATGATATAATGGTGATTTATTTTGAGCTCACGTGAGCCGACGGCTCGACATTCCAGCAAAGTCGTGAGTGACGACGCTAAGTACCCGTTATTCCACACTCGGATTATGGGGGGTATCACAACACCCCGTTTAGCTGACGGCAGAGAGGTCAGCCCGTCCTGGCACTGCCACTGGTAACACTGGGCACTTAATTATTTTGGGGACAGCTGTCAATAAGGTTATTTGTTTACGATATGTTTGACGGTTGCCATTTGAAACCACAGAAAAGCTGCCAGCAGGATTAGCGGTCGCGGTAAATAGTTTGGCGCTCCGATGACCGATATTTAGTCTCCGTCCATCCGTTGTCAGAAACCGCTAAACCCTGGAGTGGGTCGCGGTGAGCCGGAGCCTATCCCGGCAGACACGGGGCGCAAGGCAGGGGAACACCAAGGATGGGACGCCAGTCCATCGCAGGGCGCCTGGGGAAATTTAGCGAGTACGCCAATTAACCTGGCAGCATGTCTTTGGACGGTGGGAGGAAACCGGAGTGCCCGGCGAAGGTAGCCTTAATCTTTTATTTTCTGTTGCTTTGATTTTTATTGTTTTTTTCTTTCGTTGTTGACATGCCATCTTCTTCGCGGCCCTTGTGCAGCGCTTTGTGACCCTCGGGTGAAAGGCGCTCTATAAATTGATATTATTATAATTATTAACAACAAGAGCTACATAGATCAACGGTTCCATCCATCCATTCTCTGAAACCGCTCGAATTCGATTCGATTCTGCGAAGCGTGATGGTTATAGGACAGTTTCCCCACTGGAACAAGTTCTTCTTTAGTTCCAGACGGCCCTTCAACATTTACAGATATAATAGTCAGCGCTGGCCTTAAAGGCGGGCGGGCATTTGCGTCTCTTCTTGCTCCAGACTGAGGGGCTTCTGGCATCTATTGAGCTTCTGGAGACATCGTTGTATTTCAGCTCCTTGGCTTCGAAGTGTTATGGTAAAATTTGCAGGTAATACCAGGTATTACTTGACAGGGATCGCGACGTGAACGCTTCTACCTTGATCTCCGCACCCTTCCCCCTTACAAGTGCCTTAGTCGCCCCGTTGTTGAGAGTGAGTGAACCGGCTTGTGAACTTGTCCTCCCGTGGGATTACGGCAACCCCCCTTTCCGATGCTGCGGGGGGGAGGTTTTATTTTTGACTCGTTTTCGTTCCAGTCCTGTGCCATCAATCCTTTCCTGCGGACATCTGTCGCGCTCCTTCAGTCATCGTTCCAACGTTGCGGGTTCTTGTATGGAGGTAGCTCAGTCACGGATTGGTCTCGACAGATGCTCTTTCGAGATAGCCGTGTCACTGAGCGTTCCTCCTCTGTGTTGATGTAAGTTCATCACGCTGGCTCGATGTGTGATGATAATTTCTCTTTAGAGATGTTCTTTCGGGATAGCCGTGTTGAGCGCACTTTCCTTTCAACGTGTGGCCCCCTACATCCCGGTGCTCGTTCGCGTGGGTTTTCGCCCGATTTT
>JAZEWU010000054.1:1894994-1906089 GCA_036362915.1 Geotria australis | reverse complement strand
TCGCGTTAACGCGAGTAAATCAGCTGGGCGCCTTTAATCAATGTCCGGTTGGATTGTTACCGCCCCGTTAACGTCAAGTCTCGGGGCGCCTCACGCCAGCTAACGGATGGAGGTGTTCACGGCGCTTGATCGTCTCTGGCTGGGGTAGAATTAACTCGCCATCCATCCATCCATTTTCAGAAACCGCTTCTTTGCGATTCTTCGAAGCACGATGGTCAGCTTCTGGACATCGTTGTCTTTCAGCTCCTCGGCCTCGAAGTGTTTGGTAGAATTCGCAGGCAATACCAAGTATTACTTGACAGGGATCGCGACGTGAACGCTTCTACCTTGACCCCCTAATCCTGTACAGGGTCGCGGTTAGCCGGCTTTGTGACCCTCGGGTGAAAGGCGCTCTATAAAATGCTATAATTATTATTAGCATTATCTTCCCTTCTCTCCCACGGCTATCCCAACAGAACATCTCTGAAGAGCAACCGTTATGAATCGAGCCGTGACAAACCTACAATCGGTACAATGTTTTAAAAAAAAATAAAGTCCATCACAACTCTGAAAGTCCCACAGGCTTTTAGGAAGTACAGCACATTGCTCCCCCCCCCCACCCCACACACACACACCCCCACCCCTAGCGGTCTGCGTGTCAATCATCGCGCGGGAGGTTAAACCTCGTGTTGTTGCTTTTAGCGCGCTACCCGGTCGCTTTGGCCGCGTCTCTCCAAGGAGCCGCGTGTTCGCGCAGACAATGTTAATGGGCCGCTCAACAATGCTGCTGCTGCTGATGATGATGATGCTGATGATGATGCTGGTGCGGGTGCGCGGCTTCAGTTGCCACCTCTGTGGCATAAAAACCCGGGACGCGTCGTCCGTCCGTCCGTCCATCCATTTTTCAGAAACCGCTTAATCCTATAACAGGGTCGCGGCGAGCCGGAGCCTATCCCGGCAGACACAGGGCGCAAGGCAGGGCTATATCGAGGATGGGACGCCAGTCCATCGCAGGGCACCTGGGGAAATTTACTCAGTAGGCCGATTAACCTGGCAGCTTGTCTTTGGACGGTGGGAGGAAACCGGAGTTGCCCGGCGAAAACCCCACGCGGACACGGGGAGAGAACATGCAAACTCCGCACAGAATGGCATAACGCTCATTAATTATTTGGCCGATAACATCATAATATATAGGAAGCAGCGTATGGCAATATGGCGCCGGCAAAACCGCCTGGTTGCCTCCTCCGCCTCTCTGCGCTTTCCTCGCTACGCCTCTGAGTCGTTCGCTCGTCGAATGAGTACCTTCGACGGTGAATGAATATGTGCCACGCGTTATAAATGTAAAAAGTATTATTACTCTAACAAATTAAAATTCCCTACCCAACGTATCACATCTCTCCGCAGCCCTGTGCAGCGCTTTGTGACCCTCGGGCGAAAGGCGCTCTATAAATGCTATTATTATTATTATCATCGCCACCGGGAAGAGAGAGTGGGGGGTTGGGAAAGGGAATCGTTTCTCCGTAATTGTCTGGCAGCTTTCAAGGTGACAGAAATTATATTTACACGTGAGCCGCGAATGCGTACGTATGCGCGCAGTCTCTCGCTCGGAGCGAGCAGCTAACTTTTTTAACACTTAACGACGCGAGAGCCGCATTTAGACCCTCCCACGCGGCTTGGAGAAGTCGGTGAGGGTTTTGACTTAACGCCATTCGTCTTAAGTGGAACGCACCGCGTCTCGACCAGCGGGAGAGAGCTGGGACGATTGCCGATGGTCGAGACTAAAGGGCAGAGTGGAAGTCCAAGGATGGAACGCGATCCGAGGACAGCGCGCGCTGCACAGCCTTGCGCAGCGCTTTGTGACCCTCGGGTGAAAGCCGCTCTATAAATGCTATTATTATTGTTATATAGCTGTGCTGATGTGTGGCGCGGTGGTAATATTTGCGCCTCACAGCAAGGAGCGTTCACGTCGCGATCCCTGTCAGGTAATACTTGGTGTTGCCTGCGAATTCTACCAAACACTTCGAAGCCGAGCTGACAGACAACGACGTCCAGAAGCTGATCGCCGTGCTTCAAAGAATCGCAAAGAAGAAGACGAAGACGGCAAGAAGGTCCCGGCTTTGCAGGTGGGGGGCACCGCTGTCTAGGTGGGGGTCTCTGCCAGCTTTGAATAAACTCATCAACGCGGCGAAGTCAGTGAGAGCCTCTCAACCGCGCACCCCCGCCCCCTGCACACAAGCTAATAACCGAGGCAGTCCCCTCTCTATTGAGTCATAACCCTCATTGTATATTCATTAGTTGAACAAAATTATTTTTCGGCTCGGTTAAATTGTTTATTGATTTTTATTTCTTTTCCGTGAAATTAATGTTTTTGTTTTTTTTCTTTCTGGTTACAAGAGCGCCGGTGATTCCCATTAGGAGCTTCGGCAATCGCCCCCCACTGCCCCCCTGGCCCCCCTCCCTCCTGGGCTTTGCGCCGTAGCGCCGGGCATGATTGCTTTTCAAGCTCAGAATAATAGTGTAGTTAGGGAGCCGAGCGGGATGCTCTCTCTCTCTCTGCACGCCGCGAGTAGGATGGGCAGCGGGGAGAGTGAGTTGTGGGAGCCGTGGTGTGGCGTAAGGTTAGCCTGTGTGTGTTTTGTGTGGGGAGCGCTGGGCTACGAATCTAGCGTCCCGAGATCGAATCCCGCTCACGGCCATCACCGGTGACGATTTTCTGAAACCGGTCCTGCTGGGCCGCCCATCGGTCGACTCAGCCTCAAATGAGTACCTAGTGCGGTGTGTAGACATTGCCACTAGGGAGACAAAGGCGGCCGGGCGTGGTGTTGGTCCACCCACCTCCTCGTGTGCCGTGTCGACCTACATAGGTGCTCGCGAACGGCACTTGACCCTACAGTCTGTTAAGGCTATACGGGGGGTCTTTGTGTGTGTGGGGAGCGGTGGTGCAGCGGTTAGGTCCGTGTGGAAGGGGGGGTAAGTATAGGAGCGGTGGGGTAGCGGACAGGAGCCAGTCTTAGCGATACGAACCAGTGTTAGAGACAGGAGCCAGCGTTAGAGACGGGAGCCAGAGTTAGACACAGGAGCCAGTATTAGAGACAGGAGCCAGTGTTAGCGATACGAATCAGTATTAAAGACAGGAGCCAGTATTAGACAGAACCCAGTCTTAGACACAGAACCCAGTCTTAGACACAGGAGCCAGTATTAGACACAGGAGCCAGTATTAGAGACAGGAGCCGGTATTAGAGACAGGCACCAGTGTTAGATACAGGAGCCAGTGTTAGATACAGGAGCCAATATTAGGAGCCAGTATTAGAGACAGGAGCCAATAATTAGGAGCCAGTATTCGAGACAGGAGCCAGTGTTAGACACAGAAGCCAGTATTAAAGACAGGAGCCAGTATTAAAGTCAGGAGCCAGTATTAAAGACAGAAAGAAGCCAGTGTTCGAGACAGGAGGCCAGTCTTAGCGACACGAGCCGGGTGTTATAGAGCGTGCGAGGCATGAGCCCGTAAATCGCTCCGGAAGGCTGAGTTAGGTCGTCGCAACACCGGGCCGCCAGCGCGTGTTGACGCGACACTTTTGCTGAAGTGATTTTCACTCTCGCTTAAGAGACACACACACAGAGAGAGGGGGTGGTGGTGGCTGGGTGGACCGTTCCTCTCACTCTGAGCTCGTTAAACGCGGAGCGCTGAGGGCAGGGTGGCGCAGTGGTAACACCTGCGCCTCACAGCAAGAAGCACCCGGGTTCGAATCTCGGCTCGGGCGACTTTCTGTGTGGAGTTTGTGTGTTCCCCCACCCCCTGTTCTGCGTGGGTTTCAACCGGGTTCTCCGGTTTCCTCTCACAACTTGTAAAAAAAAAAAACACTCGTTAATTATTTGGCCGATAACATCATAATATATAGGAAGCAGTGTCTGGTGGCAATATGGCGCCGGCAAAACCGCCTGGCTGCCTCCTCCGCCTCTCTGCGCTTTCCTCGCTACGCCTCTGAGTCGTTCGCTCGTCGTATGAGTACCTTCGACAGTGACTGAATGTGTGCGCGTTATAAATGTAATTTTTTTTGTTATTAAAATCCCCAATTCAGCCGCGGACACACGGCTCGGGGGGGGGTTGCCACCTGTCCCGATTTTTCACGGGACCGTCCCGCCTGTCTCTGTGTGGAGTTTGCGTATTCTCTCCCCCGTGTCCGCGTGGGTTTTCGCCGGGCACACTCCGGGTTTCCCCTCACGCTCCAAAGACCTGCTGTCTCGGTCCGCCGTTCTCAACCGGTGGGTCGCGACCCATCAGTGGGCCGCGAGCCCCGCCCGGTGCTCCCGCGTCAACACGGAGGAGACAGGAGGAACCGCTCGGTGACACGGCTATCCCCAAAGAGCAGCTACGGAGAGTAATTCTCAGGAATCTCCGGAGCAAACTCCGAGTTCGTCACAACACGGTCCACACCAGTAATCACCCCCCTCCTTTTGCCTCCCTCCCCCCACGACCCCCCCCCCCACGAATCACGATTTGACGGATTACCTCGCGATTCAGGGTCAGAATTCGACTTGACGATCAATAAAGTGTATATATTTTTTTCCCTACAAATTACGTGGTGATTGCTGCCGGTGGCTCACCGACGCGACGTTCCTCCTCCACCTCCAACCTCCTCTCTCTCCTTCGCGACGTTTCGTCTCCCACCTTGGGACCATCATCAGGCGTTCTGATGCGAGCCGTTGATCCACCAACCCCTTCCTGCTGCCTACGCAGCGCCGGGCTAGACACCAGGTCTCTCGAATCGGGGCCCAAGCGCTTCACTTCCCTCAACCCCTCAACCCCTCTGTCACCACGGGACGCCCCCTCACACAGACAAAGCCCCGCCGTGTAGCCTCACGCAGCCGCTAGGGGCAAGTGCCGTTAGCGGGCAACACCTGTGAAGGAAGGTCCGACACGGCGCACGAGCGGGTGGTGTTGACGTAACCACGCCCGGCCGTCTTTGTCTCCCCGGTGCTGATGTTTAGGTGGGAACTAGTTTGAGGCCGGGTCGACCTAGCGGTAGGCAACAACCATCAGTTCGGGCAGTGGCGGTGATCGATCTCAGGTCGCTGAGTTTGACGTTTCGCCTCACCACGTTGATGAAAAAAAAATTCTTCTTCTTTGCGATTCTTCGAAGCACGATGGTCAGCTTCTGGACATCGTTGTGTTTCAGCTCCTCGGCCTCGAAGTGTTTGGTAGAATTCGCAGGCAACACCAAGTATTACCTGACAGGGATCGCGACGTGACAAAATAATGCTATAGTCTTATACTTACGGTATACAGTCTATAATACAGTCTACTATTTATATACTAGGGCGGCACGGTGGGGTGGTGAGTAATTCTGCCGCCTCACAGCAAGAAGATCCCCGGTTCGAATCCCGGACTCGGGTGCCTTTCTGTGTGGAGTTTGCATGTTCTCTCCCCGTGTCCGCGTGGGGTTTTCGCCGTGCCACTCCGGTTTCCTCCCACCGTCCAAAGACATGCTGCCAGGTTAATTTGCCTACTGAGTAAAATTGACCCCGGTGCCCTGCGATGGACTGGCGTCCCATCCTCGGTGTCCCCCTGCCTTGCACCCTGTGTCTGCCGGGATAGGCTCCGGCTCACCGCAACCCTGTATAGAATCACGCGGTTTCAGAAAAAGGATGGATGAATGGCTTTATATACTTACAGCCTATAAACTATACATACAGTCCCGAAAATACCGTTCTCATAACGTTAATAACATAATTACCGCGGGCGGTTCGTGATTTAAACCATCGCTCCGAGTACCTTTCTCTGTCGTTGTTGATTTGTCGTTCTCTCCGCAGCCCTGTGCGGTGCTTTCTGACCCTCGGGTGAAAGACGCTCTATAAATGCTATTATTATTATTATTATCACCTCTTCTTTTCGTTCGAGAGGAGAGGAAAACTTCAACTAAAGTTTCTCCTGCATCGTATTATTTGTTTGAATCCACCACTCCATCTCTCAGTCTATCTCTCTCTCTCTATAAATCTCTTCACTGGTAACAAAAAAAAACCAGCTAAGGAGATAATTTGATGATGTCTCCACTTCCAGTTTTAGTTCTGGGACACCGTGTACAATGTTTTACTTAAAATATTTTAAAGGCTTTTTTTTTTGGTCGTTTGCGAGCGATGGCCCCCGGGCCCTCCTCGCTCACGCATCACTCAGAGGCGATTCCGTAACTAGCGTGAACACATTAGCATACAAACAGCAGAGGTAAGCGGATTCTCCCTGAGTGATGTAGACGTGTGAGGAATTTAGATCGGGCAGCGGGACGGGACGGTGAGTAGCGCCTACGCCTCGCAGCAAGAAGGCTCCCCCGTGTTCGAATCCCGGCTCGGGTCGCCTTTCTATGTTGGAGTTTGCGTGTTCTCTCTCTCTCTCTCTGTGTCCCCGTGTCCGCGTGGGTTTTCGCCGGGTACTCCGGTTTCCTCCCACTGTCCGAAGACGTGCTGCCGCTGCGTAGGTTGAAAACACGCTGCTGCAAAATGATTCATCAAAGTCTCAGATGGAAGTCTGAGAGTTTGAAAAAATAAAAAAAATTGTTGCTGATTTACCGTTCTCAGTCGTTGTTGACGTGTCGTTCTCTCCGCAGCCCTGTGCAGCGCTTTGTGACCCTTGGGTGAAAAGCGCTCTATAAATGCTATTTTTATTATTAAGATTGCCAGTTTCACGACCTTTCAGTGTATTCGAAGCAGCCTTAATCATTTAATTTTTGTTGCTCTGGGTTTTTTATTAGTTGTTTTTTTTTCTGTCCTTGTTGACATGCCGTTCTCTCCGCGGCCCTTGTGCAGCGCTTTGTGACCTTCGGGTGAAAGGCGCTCTATAAAATGCTATTANCCCCCCACAGGCCCCCCCCCCTCACAGCCCCCCACAGCCCCCCACAGCCCCCCACAACCCCCTCGTGTGCGTGAGTGACCCAGGGGGCAGAGGCAGCTGAGCGGCGGCCGCGATGCGGTTCGCTCGGCCCGGCCGGCTACAGGCCGGTCCTGACGCGGCTCCTCAATCATGTTATAATAAGCTACACGAGCTATCACGGCCCACTGTGCTCCCTCACGCAGGGAGTGAGAGAGGGAGTGAGTCTTTGAGATAGAGAGAGCAATTGTGTGAGAGCTTAGGAAGAACCTGGAGTCGAGCGGACTCGCTGAAGACCAGCGGTGTCAAGATCGACCTCTGTGCAGGAGGTTCGTGAAGGACGCTACTGGGCAGTTGGAGGCAGTCGCCCTCCGGCAACAGCGGAGGAGCGACGCTCACAGCAAACGACCGGAGCCACTGTTAGAGACGGGAGCATCGGGAACTAAGTGGCGGTGACGTCACCACGGCGCCTGTGCCAGGCCGTATGCACCCTTGAGGCCGTCACGTGAAGTGTCGAAGACTCGCCGACAGGAGGTCACAGGACAGACCCAGGTGTCACGATGGGCTGCCCGACCGAGATGACCGGCAGATGCACCACCTGAGCTCCCTACTGCGTCAACTTGCCGTGCTTTTGGCCGCTCGGCTCGCTGTTGTTCTCTCCACAGCTCGGATTGTAAAAAAAAAAAACCCAAACAAATAATAATTTGTTGCTGATTTTCCTTTCTCTGTCGTTGTTGACATGCCGTTCTCTCCGCAGCCCTGTGCAGCGCTTTGTGACCCTCGGGTGAAAAGCGCTCTATAAATGCTCTTTTTATTATTATTAGTGTGAGCGTCGCTCCTCGGCCCTCCGTTCTTCAATTCAATTCGACTTTATTTGTCAAATCTACCATATTTCCATGACATACGGAGAATCGAAATTCCGTTTCTCTCAGACCCCGGGCGTTGTTGCTGGAGGGACGGACGACTTACCTCCAAACCACCCCACACCACCACCACCGCCACCGCCGCACCACAACCACACGCGGGCCAGCTGTGTTAATTAAACCCATCGCGGCAGGCGGGGTTGGTTGTTTGCCGGCCAGCCATAAGGGAAGCATTAGGGGTAAGTAGGGTGATGCTGTTAATACACGTCGAGCGACCTTAGCGGTAATTCGGACCCGCGTTCTCAGCTCCGCTGACAGGGCGTCAATGGCGAGATGGATGGGACTCCCGGAGCTCCGGCAACGCGTCTCGCAGCGAGATTGAGCTCGCCTCGAACATCCGTGGCATTTTTACGAATCGATAGTTTTTCATCTCTCGAGCCGAACGCGCCGCGGCCCGTCTCTCAATAGACGCGCCGTAAGATTATAAAATTATAAACTGCTGTGGTGGGGGGGCTAGGGGGGCGAGCAGCAATCTGCTGTAAGCCTCAGGTTAAATGGGTGAGCCTTTTACTGCTGTCAACCCACCCCCCGCGCGCCCCACCCCCCGTGCGCGCTCTGGTCGCTCTCTCGGCGGTTACAATCGCGTAGTCTGCAAAGATAAAGAAGATCCCCCGTATAGCCTTAACAGACTGTAGGGTCAAGTGCTGTTAGCGAGCACCTACGAAGGTCGACACGGCGCAGGAGGCAGTGGGTGACCAGCACCACGCCCGGCCGCCTTCGTCTCCCTAGTGGCAATGTTTAGACACTGCACTGGGTACTCACTTGAGGCTGAGTCGACCTGGTGTTAGCCGTGAGCTGGATTCGAACTCGGCTGCGCCAGATTTGTAGCACAGCGCGCTAACCACCGGGCCGCCGCTCCCCTCCTACATCCCACTCCCTCAACTCTTTCCTTCCGTCCCTCCCTCGCTCGCCTCCACTGCCTCCACTATCTCCCACCCTTCACTCCATGTCTCCCGTCTCAGCCTCCCGTGTGCGTGTGTACCCAAGCAATGGCTAACCTTGCACTCTTCTATCACCACCGCTCCCTGCCTCCCGTCCACACCTCTCTCCCTCTCTCTCCTGCCGCGCTTGAGTGACAGCCGCCAGCCAAGAGCCCGCGCGGCTCAACTGCGTGATTGACAGCTCGTCTCATCTTTTGCTCGGGGTCGGAACCGGGCGCGTCGCAGCCGCGGGTGTTGCAGGAAAAAGTGGGGGGGATGGAATCCTGTTTCTGTGAAAGTGCGGGTGTCGCAACATATGATGTGAGACTAATTCAGGAAAAAGTGTGGGGGGGGGATGGAATCGTGTTTCTGTGAAAGTGCGGGTGTCGCAACACCCGCAACTGCGACGCGGTCACCCTCCTCACGATCGTCGACACCACATTTCACACTGCGCAGGTTTTACTCATTTAAAGAAGACACGGAAAATGTTCCGGCCTTCACAGGCGCTACTTCGCTAACAAGCACTTGAACCCGCAGCCCGTTAAGGCTACACGGGGGATGTTTGGCTTTGTCTTTGTGTGCGAGAAGAGTAAACGTTGGTTAACGGAGCCTGTTGAGAGGGTGCGGACAGGGAGGCCGTAATTTAAACATTAAAATATCGCATCGTGTTTGTTTAGCGTCGTTCGCAAGAAACACACAAATTATAAATGTTAGCGGCACTTTCCTGTGGGAACATTTCAAAGTGACGAGGGGGGCCGCTTTCTGTAAACATCGCACTTTGTACGACGGGGTTTGAACAAAAAACCTGTTGGTTTTTTAAAAAATCTTTCCTCCAAAGGTCTATTTTCATATTTTGTTGAAAACAAATATTTTAATAGGGGTTTTTTTTCTCTGTTTCTCTGAGTTTTATGCAGCGATGTGATGTTAATCTACAACCCACGTTCTCAACCAGTGGGTCGCGACCCATCGGTGGGCCGCCGCGCCACCTATTGGACCGTGGAGACCACACCCGAGTGGGCCTTGAGGTGCAAAAGGTTGAGACCTGGTCTATGGGACCATTTAACATTGAAGTCTATGGGAGGATTTAACATTGAAGTATATGGGAGGATTTAACATTGAAGTCTATGGGAGGATTTAACATTCAAGTCTATGGGAGGATTTAGCATTGAAGTCTACGGGAGGATTTAACAATCAAGTCTACGGGAGCATTTAACATTGAAGTCTATGGGAGGATTTAACATTGAAGTCTATGGGAGGATTTAACATTGAAGTCTATGGGAGGATTTAACACTGAACCCTATGGGATGATTTAACATTTAAGTCTATGAGAGGTTCTCTCCGAATAAATACCTTCGACATTTAAGGAATATGTAGCAGGCGTTATAAATTGCATTTAATCACTTTATTGTCAGCGATGATCTGAATCGTTTTGAAGAGCGGAGCAAGCCGAGAGCCGACCAAGCCGCGCTATAAATTGTAATTATTATTATTATCACTGAATGAACTTTTAACGTGAGAGGCGTCATAGGTCAATTTGCCCCCTTCTTCAATGAATATTTCACCGGTCGCATACAGTGAGGATCAATAAATCTATCACTTCTATTATTTAAAAACCCCGATGAGGATCCATCGGGATGACGCGGAGGGAGAGCTGGGACGATCTGGGAGGAAATACTCAGCAGCGACACAGCAGTTCGACACCGGGGTCAGGTTTCCACCTGGTTTTCCAAAGGAAATCATCCATCCATCCATTATCAGAAAGTGCTTAATCCTGTACAGGTTCGCGGTGAGCCGGAGCCTATCCTGGCAGAGACAGGGCGCAAGGCAGGGCTATACCCAGGATTGGACGCCGATCCATCACAGGACACCGGGGGCAATTTAGTCAGCAGGCCAATTAACCTATGCAGCAGCATGTATTTAGATTGTGGGAGGAAACCGGAGTGCCCGGCGAAAACCCACGCGGACACGGGGAGAACACGCAAACTCCGCGCAAAAAGGCACCCGAGCCGGGATTCGAACATGGGTCCTTCGTGCTGTGAGGCGGCTGCGCTACTCACCGCTACGCCACCGTGCCGCCCTTTCCAAAGAAAACCCTCAATAATAACGAGTGTCACGTGTGGTGCATTTTATTTTTAGGTGGGAGGAGAAAGCATGACTAGAGCAAACGTCGATCCCACCTGTTGATGATTCCTCCAACGTGGGAGGCGAAACGTCGCGCGCGGTTGATAAGGAGATAGGCTCGACTATCCCAATAGAGCAGCTCGCGAGAGAATTAACTCGTAGGCTTTCGTGACCAATGTTATCCATAGTGAAGCTCTGTTTGTGAGTTTAGGTCATGTGGAAAAAGTGTGTAAGTGAAGCGTACCCGTTGATATGTTGGAGTAAACGAGCGAGTGGAAGTCTCAACTTTTAAG
>JAZEWU010000054.1:1810217-1823461 GCA_036362915.1 Geotria australis | reverse complement strand
TGCCAGTATAAAAATAATGTAGACTATATAAGGTGTTTTAAGTTCTTAACACGTCTCTGATTGCCAGAAAAAGGTAAAACCTTGTATATTCTACATGATTTGTATAACTGGCAAAAAAAGGTGCCCATAGCCACACACATCCTATTTACAAACTGCACCCCAGATGGAGCAAGATATGCCCACGACGCGTGTGGTTGGCAGGGGGGACAGTGTGTGGGGCAAGATAGCAATCGGTGCCCACAACACACGTGGTGACAGAGGAGGGCAGACGGCAGGCGCGTGCCACCGATGGCATCCATCCGTCGATTGAAACCGATTGTCGTGGTTACGACTCGTTGCGTCGAGTTTGCGCGCGCAAGGATCGACTGTTGTTTGCGATTACCGCCCCCCGCGTCACGTTTCGGCGTACGGAGCGACGGACCGTACCTGGGTACTGATGTAGGTTTGTCACGACCACGATTCGCGATGCTTGCTCTTCAGAGCTGTTCTTTTGGGATAGCCGTGTCACTGAGCTCTCTACCCTCGCGACGTTTCAATTCAACTTTACTTGTCAATTCTGCCATGTGTACAGGGACACGCAGAGGATCGAAATTCCGATTCTCTCAGACCGCGGCGTTGTCTGCTGTCGTTCTGCAAATTGACTAGCAGAAACTGACGGCTGTACGTGGCAGGCGAAACGTCGTGAGGCAGAGAGAGACGCAGAGAGATCGCGTCAGTAACACGGCTATCCCGAAAGAACAGCTCCGAAGAGCAACCGTCGTGAACCGTACCCGTGCAAATGCATCTCACGGAAGGAGGTGGTCAAAACCAGACCGGGGAGCTATCCGTTTTCGTCCGGATTCGTGACCTCCGCGGTCGTGACTGTGGGGTCGTCGGGGTCACGAGAAGGACGACAGAGGGTGTAGTGCGGCGTGACCAACAACAGACGGCCCCTCCCTCCCTCACGCCCCGGCACAGTTTATGGAGCCGAAAATAGGCCGTGTCGTGTTCCGTTACTGAATTAACTCGCACACCTCATTAGCCACACTCTTAAATTCGAAACGAAACGCCTGGCAACGCCGCGACACGATCCGCGTGGGTCATCTCCACAGATTTTTGGACGATCACCGGGGGAGGTTCGGGGGAAGTGGGGTGTTGGTGGTGGACTGCTTGTCGCCCCCGATTCTCACCACCACGCGTAAAACACACACGCAGGTGTGCGGGGCGTAACGGGTGTGCGCCCGCGGCCTTTTGTAGGTGCGTTAAGGTATGTTAAGGTCTCACCCGGGGGGGAATGTTTTTCGTGGCGTTGGCGTGGCTTGGAGCGGACCCAGGTGAAAAGGATGAAATGAGGCCACCGCCCCTCTATTCACCTTTCCCCTCACGGCTCCGTAACCCGGCGCCGTTGGCAACCTCCACCCTACCCGGCCATCGGTTACCTCGGTGGGGGTCTCGCTGGTAGATTCGCGCCGTAGCTATGCCACACTAGCTCGGTACTGATGCTACACTTGCCCCCCCCCAGTAGGTTGCCGGTGACGGTCGAACGCTCGTCTGCTATTGGTGGGAGCGTCTGGCTGCCCCTGTGCTATCCCGTTTGAGAGATTGAGAGAGATTCATCGGAGCGGGCATTTACTCCCCCCCACATACCCCCCCATACCCCCCACTCCTGCCCCCCTCCCCTGCGTCATTTGTTTGTGTGCACTCCCTAGAGGCGTGCACCTTGCTGCTTAGTAGATACGCTATTATAGAAAGTAAAAAAAAAATGAAATAAACAAACAATAATAATATAATACGAATAATAAATGAATGAATTATACCACCCAGGGATACTGTCTACCTTCGAAGGGTAACACTTTTGCAATAATACGTGTTTTCCAGTATATGTGCTGTGTTGGTTTTGTTTACACTGTACACTCGTTTTATTTATGATGTACATAACGCGCATATATATATAACGAACTATTATAGTCTGTCGCCCCCGCCCCCCCCCCCCTTCGTGTGACGGGGACACCGCGCCGCCAACCGCGGCCATTATTCACGAGGGACAAGATGGCCGCGCGTCCGGAGTCAGCGGTGCGACGCGGGTGGCCGAGGGGGAGTCGATCGCGCGCGCCGGCAGACCTTCGCGAGGCCGGTTGCGTTCGTTCGGTCCGGGCCGCGCCGGTTTGACCGCGGTCGTGCCGCGCGGCAGCGTCGACGCGATTCCCCTTTTCGACCGGCCCGGTTACCGCGCGCCGCTCGGCGTCGGGACGTCGGTTCGATCGGTCGAACGTTGGAACCGATTGTTCGGTTTTGCCGAAAGAAGCTCGCGGTAACGAGGGGCGGAACTGAACGGATGTCGGCGTCGAGCGGCTCGCAGGGCCAGCGATCCGACACGCCGGCGCCCGTCCACGTTATCGGCTCACGTTTGGTGTTTGTGGCGTCGCTGGTGGCGCACGAGGGATGTCGCCCGCGTGGCTTTACCCAGTTCGGCCATCTTGAGTGTCGTTTGCAAATGTAGACCGTGACGCGCGACCTAGCGTTGCCACCTTCGGAGGCGCCAAAAACGGGGACGTTTCGTACTTGGGGGGAAAACAGACCGAGAGAGACAGGACTGTATGTTTAACCGGCAACAACCCCGGACTTTGAATCGCTTGATCAGTCAAAACAAAATTCCCGTAAGAGCTGCCCCCAAAAGGCAAATGATCCTGGGAAAAACAACAGGACAGGTGGCGACCCTTAACGCCGAAACACACGCGTGGTCTACCCCCGTTTGAATAACATCGCGGGATCCCGAACATCCACCGTGAAGCAGGTGTGTGGGGAGTGGGGGGTCACGTATACCTGATCGACACAATCCGGCAGTATTAACCAGGGTGGCCGCCGGCGGGTTTGAAACGCGAATCTCCCGCCTAAAACAAACCGCGAAAGCTCTACTCGGTGGCTCCGACATCGGAAAATTCACGAGCTTTCGGCGACACGCCACCAACACACGATCGCCCTGGACGGCGGGGAATGCGTTCGTCGTACATTCGCTGCTGGGTTTATATAAACTGTCGCACGCACTCTTTTAAGCACAAACAAGCCCAACTATCCGTGTCAGAACAAACCGTTTCGCGTCTGTGTGTGTGTGCGTGCAACAACACACGGCGCAGCTTGGCGTGACAGAATTTGACTCGACTTTTGGAGGAGGCTTTAAGGGGGGGTCCCTAGTCCCGTAAAGCGCTTGCAAGCTAACTGGTTATTTTTCTGCTGTAATAATAAACGTCTATCGATCTAGCTAGTCCCGTGCTCCGTCCTCGGAGGCAGCGATACCACCGCTGAGATTGTGACGGCTACGCACGTGGGGGTCCTGCACGATAATCTATCTGCACGTTGTTCAAAGGATGAGACGAGAACGGTTTTTTTTTTAACGCAGGGATGTGACGGGTGAAATAAATAACGCGCATTTGCCATCGCGGACTAAACAAACGCTTCTTTCGATTTAAAGTAATTCCATCTCCGCATGGCTCCGGTCGCGCCACGTTAAATAAAGTTCCAGTTGTTTTCGCCGGGCACTCCGGTTTCCTCCCGCAGTCCCCAAAGACACGCTGCTGCATGGGTTAATTGGCCTGCGGACTAAATTGCCCCCGGTGCCCTGTGATGGACTGGCGTCCCATCCTGGGTATAGCCTTGCCTTTCGCCTCTCTATCTGACAAGATAGGCTCCGGGTCGCCGCAACCCTGTGTTATCAACACGTGAGTGCGGTAAAGGTGCAGGCCTGCAACTGCCTGCTCTAAAGGAAGCTCGAGAGCCCCTGTAAGAGGAGGGTATTTGGCCTACTCTTCCGCGGTGTTTCGGAATAAACGCGTGGATTCACGGCGTAAGAAACGCCGGGGCGTCTCGGGCTGGTAGCGATGAACCCAGAACGGGGGCGCTTTTCATCATCATCATCATCACGTCGCTACGAATTCACAGTTATTTTGCACGTTATCTCTGCCGGATCTAAATGGGGAACTTGGTGGAAAAAAAACGCGCTAAAAACAGGAGCGAGGGAGCGAGCGTGTAATTGCGTCTGCGACATCCACCCACGTGTCGATTTGGCAGGCGCGGGATGTCACGTTGGTCGCCGCGCGTTCTCCTTCCTTGCGATGGCCGCGTGTCAAATCAACTCACGGTTCTTAACATCTCAGGTTTTAAAAAGAGGGGAAGGGGGGGCGGACAACTTTCTAAAGTCGGATCTGTGCGGTCGCTCCCGGCACCGTTTCCTCTCGGCGCCGATGTTTCTCTCCGAGACCGGTCGCTTGCGATGACACCCCCACCGAAGTTAGGATTCCCACGGTGTAATTCTCTACCGTCACACGATGTCAAATTTCACGATGTGACGGTTATCACGATATCGGGTTCCCCCCCCCCCAAAAAAAAATTCAGCAATTGTGTCTTGCGTTTTGATCCTACTGTTTGTGGCGTGTGCTCGACTTGCAGCGTGAATCGAGAATTGTTAACGGTTCTTTTAACTGCGGTTCAATGAACTCGAGCCTGCCATAAGCCCTCTGATTATTGCACCGTTACGATCGATAAAACTGATATGGCATGTGCTATCCGTTACTAAAAAAAAAAAATGATTACGGCAATGTCGTATAAAATGAAAATGATTACGTCTATAATCGACTCTGCGGCGAAAACGTTTTGAAAGGCAGAGCTTTTACGATCGGCAATCGCCGTGCATTTACAACTTGAATTATTATGATTGTCTTCGTTATTTCATAAACTTTTTTTATGGGAAATTAAATTATGCAAAAAATTTTTTACAAGGTTGCCTGTTGACCGTTGATCCAAGTAGACAAGATGAGATGATTGGACTGTCTAACCTGGATCAATAATTACCCAGCCGCGGATTAGACTTCGTTGTGGTTTGAAAAGATACAAATGCTGGACGGATTTGAAATAATAATAATAATAGCATTTATATAGCGCCTTTCACCCGAGGGTCACAAAGCGCTGCACAAAGAGTTCCCCCTCTGAAAGCCTTTACAAAAACGTACGTTAGTGACATTTGACGTTGTAACTTACTGTGGAGGAAACGCACACAAACACAGGCAAACAACCATCCTGGGGGCAAAATTAATAACCGAGACAACTGTCTATCTGGATCAACAAATAAAATCACAAATCACGCGATGGTGTTTTTCAAACACGGACGGTGCGTTTGACGTGGAAACTATATCGCGACAATCCCTCATATCAAGAATTGCGTTCCAAAGCTGCTCTTTCGGGATAGCCGTGTCACTGAGCGCTCCCCCTCTCTCCTTCGCGACGTTTCGCCTCCCACGTTGGAGGCATCCTCAGGCGTTCTGAGACGGTGTCAGAGGTTTCGCCTCCCACGTTGGAGGCATCTAGAGGAGTCCAAAAAGGAGTGCGATCCTGGGATAAAAACAGGACAGCTTTGGAGGAGCAGCCCTCGTACGTGGAGCCGTGACAAACCTACACGAGTACAATGAAATTTGTATTTATTTTATCAATGCTATGTGCTATCAGCGTCACCTCGTCGCATAAAGGGATTTCCATCTGGAACGCTTGCGGTAAGAATTACCACCACCCAGTGTCAACAACACCAAAAAATTGCATTAGTAAATAACCGTCCAGAAGATGGCACTATAGAACTAGTTCGGAAGCCACGTCACTCGGTCTCTTTGCCCACACAAGGGACACACGTGTTGTTGTATTACCTGCAGAGAGTATTCGCCACACCTTCATTAAACCGACGTGTTTAATTCTCGTTGCCAGAAAGAGCCGACTCGATTGAAAACTCAATTTTAATTCGATGGCGGGGGGGGGGTTGTGAAATCAGTGGTGACCTGACTCAAACCATCAGCCCACTCCACCAAGCCAGGCAGCTACCTCATCCCTAACAAACGGCGTGTGCATCTACGAAATAGGTGCTATTTATTTTTTACGGTTGCGTTTCTTCCTTTTAAGTAATCACGACGACGGTGACATTGTACTTGCCATCGATGAACGACAAACGAGCGCGTTTGAAAGCATCTCCCCGTTCGCACATCCGCTAATTGCTGGCACAGACCGCTGGCTTGTGTTGATCGTGTGGGCAATCGCCCGCGATAAGTGGAGCTGCTCGCCTCTCTGTGCTTTTCACATCTCTCGAGCCAAAATCTAAAAATGAGCAAACTGCACTGGACTCGTTTTTTTGTCCGCTGGTCACGGTCACGGCGGGAACTGAAGCCCGCGCGCCGTCACGCGTACGTCTAAATGTTCACGCGTAAAACCCTCAGCGAATGTTCAATGGAAGCATTTCTGTCGACGGTAAAATGGTTCGGGCATCTGGTAAGGCTCCCCCGGGAAGTATACCAGACACGGCCCACTGGGCGGAGACATAGAGGCCGACCCAGGACACGCTGGAGGGATTATATCCTTCGGCTGGCCTGGGAACGCCTGGGAATCTCCCCCCCCCCAGGAAGAGCTGGAATCTGTTGCTGAGGAAAGGGATGTCTGGTCCACTCTTCTTGAACTGCTGCCACCGCGACCCTCACCAGGACAAGCGGTTTAGAAAATGGATGAATGGATGAAATGTTTTGGGCAAAAACTGCAGTCGATGCGGAGAACGGTTTTCAAAATGCCCCCTCGTTCAAGGCGCCAGCGTTTATTCCCGGATTAATCGTCTCTCCTCGTGTGTCTTTGGTGACTAACACCCTCCCCGCTCCCCGTCTCTCCCCAGTGTCCATGCTGTTATACATTTACCGTTGTGTTAATGTGTTAAAAAAAATCGGTCGTTACCTTGCTATACAAAATATATATTATACACACGCGCGCGCACACACACACACCTATACCGACAAAACACGCGCCTAATACACGCATAATATAATATAACCGTGTGATATGTAACCAGGGACGGGCGCGGCCATTACTACGAGCGCGCGTTTATCCTAAGCAGCAAAATTTCAAACGTCCAGGCGTGTTTGTGTGTGTGTGTTAATCATGTGGTTTTTTCTTCCGGTTTGTACACAAACCGGTTAATACATACAACACTATGTATAGTGAGTCTGCGATCTGTCAGCGAGTACATAATTTGTGAATGGGCCGAGTAAGTTAGCGGAGGCTTCTAGCGTTGGGTAGCGGGACGTGTCAAGTGCGGAGTTGAAGCCGAGTGCAGCTTTCGCGATGCGTGGGTTTGTTTTTTTTTTGGAAGGGGGGCTCGGGCATTTGGGGAAATTTTTTGGGGGGGTTGTGTGGGAAGGCCTGAGCGTTTGCTGGGGTGCAGTATCTTCACAAGCGTCAGTGATCGGTTCTTTCTGGGATCCTGTGTTCAATTCAGCCGGCATTTCAGTATTTGAGTCCGTAAGTCGAGTCGATGACAATTTGGTCACGGCTCGATTCATGATGGTTGGCGCTTCGGGAGCTGTTCTTTCG
Organism: Geotria australis; assembly: GCA_036362915.1. Lineage (NCBI taxonomy): Eukaryota > Metazoa > Chordata > Hyperoartia > Petromyzontiformes > Geotriidae > Geotria > Geotria australis. The sequence goes on along the minus strand of JAZEWU010000054.1, from coordinate 1,816,096 downwards.
GGATAGCCGTGTCACTGAGCGATCTCCGTCTACGAAAAGGTCTGAGGAAAGATGGAGATCGCTCGACACGGCCATCCCAAAAGAAACAGCCACCGAAGAGCAACCATCAATTTGGTGGAATATTCGTTTAGTCGTTAGGATCGTAAAAAACAAACAATGACTAGATCTTCTTCTTTGCGATTCTTCGAAGCACGATGGTCAGCCTCTGGACATCCGTTGTCTTTCAGCTCGGCCTCGAAGTGTTTGGTAGAATTCGCAGGCAATACCAAGTATTACCTGACAGGGATCGCGACGTGAACGCTTCTACCTTGACCCCCAATGACTAGATAAAATCCACAGATTCAAGACTTGACTGTAATCCTCCCCCCCAAAAAAAAAAATAAGTCAATAAAAAAATCATTGCTGAGGGATTTAACACGTGCGTTCAACGTTAATCCATTCAGCGTGTCGGTACAAAATGACTGAATGAAATCCGCAGGCCTACGCGGCTTGACCGGGATCCCCGGATGAAGTGACCTCTCGGCGGTAACGGAGCCGAGCCCCCGGGGAGGCCCCGCGTGCTGGTGATGTCGACCCCGTGTATTCGGTGTGACCCCGTGAACTGTTGTTGACCGTTGCGCTTGTGTTCGTGTTTAGTATCAATAAAGCAATATGGACTTTTATAAAACAGAACCGGACACCTTACACCAGCCGCCTCGCCTGCCTTCTTTATTTGTCTTGTTGTCTGCGCGGTCTTTGCTCGCCAACTTATAGCGAGATTGTTTATTATTCCATCCATGGAATATTGTTTTTTGTCTCTCACACTAAACCTGATACAAGTTCCGTTTTGGTCCTATCCTTGATTTTGATAACCTGTATGGGCCTCCAAACAAAGTGCGTGACGTGTGATTTGGTAAGCTCCGAAACTCTAAAGCCATCTAAACTCGTAAGACCAGGCTTATTTAATATTCGCTTCTTGACAAATAGGGCTTTGATTTTGAGTGAATTGATTATTCATCAGCAAGAAGGTCCCGGGTTCGCATCCCGGCTCGGGGACCTTTCTGTGTGGAGTTTGCATGTTCTCCACGTGTCCGCGTGGGTTTTCGCCGGGCACTCCGGTTTCCTCCCACAGTCCAAAGACATGATGCTACATAGTTTTATTGGCCTGCGGATTAAATTGCTCCGGTGCCCTGTGATTGACTGGCGTCCCATCATGGGCATAGCCCTAGCTCACCGCGACCCTGTACAGGATTAAGCGGTTTCTGACAATGGATGGAGATTCATCACACACATGACCAGATCGATCGAGATTTTTGCCCAATATAATAATAATAGCATTTACAGAGCGCCTTTCACCCGAGGGTCACAAAGCGCTTAATCCTGTACATAATAATTTACGCAAAAGGTCGCAAAGCATAGTACAAAACTGAGAATGGGTGAAATAAGTAAATAACACAGTAACCCTTGGCAGCAGTTTTTGGACGGTGGGAGGAAACCGGAGAACCCACGCAGACTCCACGAAGGCGGCACCCGAGCCGGGAGTCGAACCTTTGTCCTAATTGCTCATAAACGCATTTCAACTTTTATGAAGGGTTTTGAGGAGAAAACCCCCTCCAAAAAAACACCCATTAATTATTTGGCCGATAACATAATATATAGTGAGCAGGGTGTGGCAATGTGGCGCCGGCAAAACCGCCTGGCTGCCTCCTCCGCCTCTCTGCGCTTTTTTCGCTGCGCCTCTGAGTCATTCTCTCGTTGAATGAATACCTTCGACAGTGAATGAATATGTGCGCGTTATAAATGTAAAATTATCCATCCATCTATTTTCTAAACCGCTTGTCTTGGTGAGGGTCGCGGTGGCAGCAGTCCAAGGAGAGTGGACCAGACATCCCTTTCCTCAGCAACAGATTCCAGCTCTTGACGGGGGGATGATTCCCAGGCGTTCCCAGGCCAGCTAAAGGATATAATCCCTCCAGCGTGTCCTGGGTCGGCCTCTAGGTCTCCGCCCAGTGGGCCGTGAATGGAATACCTGCCGAGGGAGCCTTCCGGGGGGCATCCTTATCAGATGCCCGAACCACCTCAACTGGCTCCTTTCAATCCAAAGAAGTACGCTATACATGACATCACCGGGCGAACCAGCTTTCGCGTGACGTCACCGGGCGAGCCATCGAGACCACGGACATGACGTCATTTTCCGTGGGAGGCGAGTCACTCAGTTGTCTTACACCATGGCGCCTTAGGCCTACAAAGTGTGGCGCCTCTTTCCCTCTAGACTGAAACCCCACACAGAGACCAAACAACGAGAGTGTATCCCACACACAAACAACACGGTGTGCTGCCAGAGATAATACCGGAGTGTAACACCAAACAGATAGTAACACCGGTCGGGGTAAGATGACTGCGGTGCAGCGGTTCGGCATGGCCTCGCAGATGGACACGGCGGAGGGTGCCGGCGGTAACAGCGACAGCAGGCCCACGTCTGACCGGGTGAGGGAGGCCGTGAGGACCCGGGGGGGGAAGTCACCGGGAGACTCTGGAGATCTTTCGGGGTCTTGCAGGTGGTGGGGGGAAACGAGCTCAGTTGTGGGGATGTCCGGAGTCTTTGGGTTTGACGTATGAGGCCTACAGAATTTTAGTTGAGGGGTCGCTGGGTTCTGGGGCAGCACGGTGGCGTAGTGTGTAGTGCTGTTGCCTCACAGCAAATAAGGTCCCGTGTTCGAATCTCGGCTCGAGGGGGGTGCCTTTCTGTGTGGAGTTTGCATGTTCTCCCCGTGTCCGCGTGGGTTTTCGCCGGGCACTCCGGTTTCCTCCCACCGTCCAAAGACATGCTGCCAGGTTAATTGGCGTAGTGACTAAATTTCCCCAGGCGCCCTGCGATGGACTGGCGTCCCATCCTCGGTGTTCCCCTGCCTTGCGCCCTGTGTCTTGCCAGGATAGGATCCGGCTCGCCGCGACCCTGTACACTTGTACAGGATTTAGCGGTTTCTGAAAATGGATGGATGGGTCGCTGTTTACTGATGATGTTTTGATTTGCTGTCTGTCACGGATTACTAGGTCGTGGACTTGATCAACCAGGCTTCGCTCATAACCATCGAATCCCAAAAGTTGATCCTGCTGAGGCAGGTGAGTGTCTGTGTACCCGAGCCCCGTGGCAATAATAATCTACATTGTTAAAGCGCCTTTCACCCAAAGGTTGCAAAGTGCTCGACAAAATTTAGCAGCCCTATTGTTAACATTAAACATAGCCAATAGGAAACATACATAGCTGCCTTGTGCTTAATTCAAATGAGGATGGAGACATATATAATGCATAACCTCTGCTTAATATACTATTGTAAACTGCTGTCAGATCGTTTTAATCAAGGTGAACGTCAACACTTTTGTTCACAGGTTCAGGAACTGATTGTCAACAAGGAGCCAGCCCTCCTGGATAACTTCCTCGATGTAAGGCCCTCTAAATGTGTGACTAACAATACAAATGAATAAAGTAAACAGGGGCCTGTTGTCAGTGGTTTATCAGCACAAGTCAAGTTATAAGGTGGTGAATTAGATGTGTGCCTGTACATTTGTAGATAATTTTCAATCTATAGAACGACAGTAAACAACACCGAGGTCTGAGAGAAACGGCATTTCGATTCTCTTTATGTCCTGTACATATGGTAGAGTTGACAAATAAAGTTGAATTGAATATAGCAAAGATGAGTTGAAGATAATTTAAAAGCCAGATCACCACTTGAGAATGGTATCGATATCTGTGAGTCATATAAGCTCTGCTGCACTTGTGTAATTGCATCACAGGCTTTGTAGCCGCGTGGGTGTTCTGTACGGTGAAAAAATATGCATTGTAGGATATTGACGTAAATAATCCAATTATTGGAGTGGATGTCAAGGTTTATTGTCATTTGTATAATCTACATCAGTACATTTATGAAGTCAACTTCGATGAATAAATGTGTTATATCTCAGGTTAATTTTCCTCAATGTTTGCTTTTTTCCCTAATTTATTCAAATTGTTTGAGCTCATGCCAATGTTAAGTGTCTATTGAAAACAGTGTGAAATGCACAAGTAACCACGGATATATAATTTTGTGCCACCTTTTTCCAGGAAATGATCGCGTTTCAAAATGACAGACTCGTGGAAGTTCGTAAATTTATCATTGGCTTCATTGAAGAGGCTTGGTGAGTTTCCGATTTCCTACACCATTTGTTTACCTACAGCTCTCACGAAGCGTAGAACAACTCGGGCCCTTGCAATCTGATCAATCGTCATGAAGCAGATTGAACTCAAGACGTGATGTATTGTAGGGCCTATAGTATCATCAGGTAGTGGGAGCTAAGCAGGTCGAAACTGGAAGTGGTCGGATAAACCGTCGCTTTCCCCCCCACGCCTCCGCAGCAAGAAGGACAACGAGCTGCTGCTGAAGCTGATCGCGAACATCAACATGCTTCTACACGACGAGAACGTGAACGTGGTGAAGCGTGCCATCCTCAGCCTCACGCAGCTCTACCGCGTCACGCTGCAGGTGCGGCCCGCGCCTCCGTCCGCGCGTCGCGCGTGTGCGGTATCGTGTGCGATATTGTGCGCGGGTGTGCGGTATTTGTTGCCGCGTAGCGAGGAAAGCGCAGAGAGGCCTGAGGAGGCAGCTATGCGGTTTTGCCGGCGCCGTATTGCCACACACTGCTTCCTTCACATTACGATGTTATCGGCCAACTAATAAACGAGTGTTTTTTTTTTACGTTGTGGGAGGAAACGTGCGGCCCATTTGGCGCATCGTGGGGCTACGTGAAGTGTGTCGAAGGCTCTCGCTGACGGATGTTTACGTATCCACGGTTGGCCGCGCGGATGCAGCGACGGACGGGGTTATGCGCGACGTCATCGCGTGTGTGTTTGTGCGCGCGCGCGCTCAGTGGCTGGCTGGCCACCGCAAGGTGTCGGAGGAGCAGGAGGCCGTGTGGGAGATGATGGGCGCGATGCGCGGCGAAGTGGCGCAGCTGCTCGACTCGGAGAACGACGGCGTGCGCACCCACGCCATCAAGTTCGTCGAGATGCTCGTGGTGGCCTTGTCGCCGCGCACGCAGGACTCGGAGGTCACCAAGCGGCAGGAGGGCGAGGCGTGCCTGGAGCGCATCCCGCGCGACCACCCCCTGCTCAAGCCGAGTGAGTCGCCGCGGCCTTGTCACTGTCGTCATCGGTGTCTGAGCGTTTCGGTTTGAGCCGCAAGTTGAACGAGAATTGCTCACCGTAGCTGTTTTTTTCGGGATAGCTGCTTCGCGCGTTTCGAAGGTATTCACTCGACGAGAGAACGACTCGGAGGCGCGAGGAAAGCGCACAGAGGCGGAGGAGGCAGCCAGGCGGTTTGGCCGGCGCCATATTGCCACACACTGCTTCCTATATATTATGATGTTATCGGCCAACTATGGTGCAGTCAGGCGACGGTGCCTCCAACGTGGGTAACGAAACGGAGCGGGAGAGAGCAATCGACACGGCTATCCCAAAAAAACAGCTCCGGAGAGCAATTCCCACGAACCAATTTGTAATTTCGCTAACGGATCATGGCCTCCCCGACGCCGTGTCGATCACCGAGGTTGTTCGACCACACCTCACCCCCACTGGTCATTGCGGTTTGCCGGTGAGCAACGCGACGCGGAGAGTTTGACGCGGTTGCCGCGGCTCGGTCTGCGTCTTCCCCCCCCCCGTCGCTCCCCAGGTCAGCTGCGGGAGTTGGGCGAGGCGGCGCTGGAGCGGCTCCTCAGCTTCATGGTTCACCCGGCCATCTCCTCCATCAACCTGACCGCGGCGCTGGGCTCGCTGGCCACCATCGCGCGCCAGCGGCCCATCTTCATGGCCCGCGTGGTGCAGGCCTACGAGACGCTTCACGGTGAGAGCGTGTCAGCGTTGC